>VWYP01030356.1:0-29066 GCA_013400435.1 Pycnonotus jocosus | reverse complement strand
GAAGCCCAGTGCCAGGCACAGGGTAACTGTACAGACAAGAAAATCGATGATTTTCCATGGGAGGGTATGACTTCCCCAGGTGCCTGATGTCAGTTTGTAGCAGGTGTTTGGCACTCCAAGGGCAGCCAAGGTTCCAGTTTGTGGCAACTTGGGTCNCAGGTGTTTGGCACTCCAAGGGCAGCCAAGGTTCCAGTTTGTGGCAACTTGGGTCTGGGAGAAATCCTGCTCTGTTAAGAATTTAAGTGGGCAGCAGCCCAGAGACAAGCATGGGGCAAGTGCTAGAATAGAATCGTGGCCCTTTTCCATGGGAAACTAAACTCACCCCCACAGGTGCCTGATGTCAGTTTGTTGGAGGCATTTGGCAATGCAAGGGCAGCCAGGATTCCACCATGTGGCAGCTTGCATCTGGGAGAAATCTGGTGCCCTTCAGACTTATAGCGGGCAGACACCCAGTGCCAGACACAGGGTGGTAGTTAAACATGAATGGTGGCCTTTTTATATGGAAAACTAAACTGACCCCCCAAATCACCTGATGTCAGTTTGTAGGAGATGTTTGACACTCCAAAGGCAGCCAGGATTCCAAACTTGTGGCAGCTTGCATCTGGGAGAAATCCTGCTCTGATCAGAATTGAAGCTAGCAGCATCCCACTGCCAAGCACTGGGCAAGTGCTGGAATGGAGTAGTGGCCCTTTTCCTTGGGAAACTAATCTCAACACCCCAGGTGCCTGATGTCAGTTTGTAGGAAACGTTTGGCACTGCGAGGGCAGCCAGGGTTCCAACTTGTGGCAGCTTGCATCTTGGAGAAATCCTGCTCCATTCAGAATTTAAGCGGGCAGAAGCTCAGTGCCAGGCACAGGGCAGGCGGTGGAAGGGAATAGTGGCCCTTTTCCGTGAGAAACTAAACTCACCCCCTCAGGTGGCTGATGTCATTTTAAAGGAGGGTTTGGCACTCCAAGGGCAGCCAGGGTTCCAAGTTGCGCTTGCTTGCATCTGGAAGAAATCCTGCTCCCTTTGGGAGTTAAATGTGCAGAAGCCCAGTGCCAGGCACAGGATGAGCCTTAGACACCAACAGTGGCTCTTTTCCGTGGGGATATAAAGTCACCCTCCCATGTGCCTGATGTCATTGTTTAGGAGGTGTGTGGCACTCCATTGTCAGCCAGGGTTCCAACTTATGGCAGCTTGCATCTGGGAGAAATTCTGGTCCATTTGGAATTCTAGCGTGCAGAAGTCCAGTGCTAGGCACAGGGCGGGCCCAGGACAAGAAAAAGGCCCTTTTCCATTGGAAGCTAAAGTCACCCCCCCAGGTGCCTGATGTCAGTTTGTAGGAGGTGTTTTGCATTCCAAGGGCAGCCAGGGTTTCAACTTCTTGCAACTTGCATCTGGGAGAAATCCTGCTCCATTCGGAATTTAAGCCGGCACTAGCCCTGTGCTAGGCACAGATTTGGCCTTAGATATGAACAGTGGCCCTTTTCCGTGGGAAACTAAACTCACCCCCACCCCAGATGCCTTCTGGCAGTTTGTATGTGGCCTTTTGCACTTTCCAGGATAATTCAGGCATAAATTAGAGTTGTGCACACCAAATCAATGCTATAGGCTGTTTTGATTTTTTAGCCTTCTGATATTTTGCATTCTTGCAATGGAGTTTTCACAGACTTGCATGTAAACAATGTATATTTTTGTAACTTGCTTTTTTTTTTTTTGTTTACATTCCTCTCCTAGAGGTGGAGAATTTTGAGGGACTGCTAATTTAGCCATTCTGGTTGGAGAGGTGGCAACGTCATCCTCCAATCCCTGGCCATGGTCTGAAAATTATGTAAGTAGAATCAAATAATAAACTTCCTTCTTTTCTTGCCTTCTGACATGGACTGGAGTCAGTCTCGTTCTTTCATATCCTATAGCAACAGTAGGCATCTTTAGAACCCTGGTTTTCACATCATGAAAGATGCATTGTGATCTTCTCCATGTTTCAGTGCTGGATTTTCTGGTGAATCCTGCTGTTTTGAATCTTTTTTTCTGGAATCCATCAGGAAAACTGTATAAATCATGTTTGTGATATTTATTTAACTGTTTGTGATTGAATCTGCTGCTTTGTTAATTTTTTATGTACATCTCATGATCGTGAGACTTACAAGCCATTGTAGACACCTAAAGGGGTAGTTCTAATTTTCAAGTGCAGTTGACAACTCTCTGATACTCATGCTGCTAATTACCTGATCATCTATGTTTCTAACTTCTGAAGATAAATGAATGAAACTGCTGTGCTGGTAATTCAGATGTTCATGATCTGTTTCTTAAATTCAGAAAACACTTAACCAGTCATGCTTGATTCAATTCACTGCTCTGTTTCAGGGGAGGAACTGTAGTGTATGAAGTTCTGCAAACTGAAAAAGCGAGAAAGAACCAGCAGTGAAATCAGGTGTGTTGAATGAAAATGATTTTTACTCATTAAAAGGGGGAAAACTCTATGCTACATGTGATGGTCCAACTTGTAACAAAGTTGTTTATCACACATCCTTCTTTGATTGTCTTACAAATTGATTTTTGTTAGTATGTTGTCTTAGTCCACTAGTACAAGAGAAAAGCCACAGGATAAAGATAAGATCCAATTACTTTTTAGGCTGAAAATAATTTCTGTTAACGTTGGGAAAAAAGCTTTAAGAAGCATCACACCAACTTTAAAAGAGCTTACAATATTACAAAGGATATTGGAATGCTATGAACCAGCTTTTAATGTGTGCTTCTTCACTAAGGCAGAAAATTGCACTGGGGAAAAAATACCCAACCTGTTTCTGCTCCATTGCAACAGTTTCACAGATGATGCTCTGCTTTGAATATTTGTTGGAGAAAGTTTAACATTACTCACACTTTGACTGTTCTGATGAGTTCTGATATAAAATGTTAATTGAAAATCAGTTTGGTTGCATATGTATATATCTTCAAGTGGAGTCTGATATTTTTATAAATTATTATTCTGAGACATTTCTGCTCCTTACCAACATCACTGATTTCATTGCAGGAGCACAAGTGTAATTTTTAGAGTATAAGAATAGGGGTAAATTGCCTTTTTTTTTTTCCCCTTCCTCATTACAATCACCATCATAAGAGTTTCCTGGTTTGCCAATCCTATTCTTGTTACAGTTTCTGTCACAAAATTAAGAATGGAACTGTAATGCCAATGCAACTATGAAATGATAAGTGGCTGCATGACAAGAAATACTGGAATGTGATGGTCTGGAATCCACTTGTGGGTTTTCCTGCCTAGAAAAGACAACTGGCAATCAAATGAGAAACACTGAATAAGGCAGAATGACTACTTGTAGTGAGGCAGTACTGGTACTGAATGGGAAGCTAAAAAAGTAATTTTTGGGGTGAGAATATTTTCTAGAACTCCTTTTCTGCCTGTCCCCTGTCAATTTTATTGTCAAAGTTGATGCATTTGCCAACAAGTCTCCTAAAGAATGGTATCAATGACCATGTTAGTGCAGTTCCAAAAACAACAGCTAAACCTAAGAATAAGTTAATGTCCTGTACAATTGCCTTTTCAGTTGTAGTACCTAAGGGATTTGGCCCACGAAATCAGTAAACTAGTACATTTGTATCATTCCCTAATCTCTTCTCAGTAGCATTTCAATCACTTTATTATATGTTATAATTCTTGCTATATGTTGGCAGATATCCTCAAGCAGCTATCATTGCTGATTGAATACTTATGGTCAGTTAAGATGCAATTAAATATAATCACAATAAATGGAGTTATTTGGTTTATGAGGTTCACCCCAGATTTACAGAATTATAACTGAGATATGAATTTGGCTGTTTAATGGAATCCTGTTGTTACTTGGTGGATAACACTCATTGAATGCTAAGTATCACTTTGTTCCATGTGCTATAGGCAATTGCTTCAGCTAATTTAATGTGTTGAAGCAGTTGAAATAGTTCTGTAGGTGTTCCTTGCCTTGTAGTTGTTTGCTCTACGTTTTATTTAATTCTTCCAGTTTACAACATGACATTGTCTCAGAGTGTTGCATATAATATTGCCTTGTCTTCGACATTCTGAGTTATTTCATACTGTCAGCAGTTGTTCTTCCTCAGATTTCCTGTCTTCTCCATCTTTTTCTGGCCTTTATGAGAGACACTTTATTAAGTCTCCATCTTGAAACACATCAAAAGAATGAAATTTGCAATCTTAATCCTTTAGGAGCAATTTTTGCTTTGCCTGCCTTGGCCCAGTTCTCCATATTCTGGATGCTTAAAAGAATCACAGCCAAAGTGCTACTGTTATAATTTAAATGGTATTAGGAGTTTCAGTCATATAATTGTCACAAGGACAATGATCTCAACAAATATGCCATTCTTCAGCAGTGGGAAAAGATAAAAACCCATGCACTCAGAGGATTCTTGTGAGATGAGTTATCTATTGATGAACCCTCTGTGATTTCCCCATTTTAATCTCAGATGAAGATTAAAAAAAAGAAAGACACTTTTGCTATACATCTCAGTACTTCAGTGGAGGTGATTTGACAGAATTTCTGTGGAAGACCAGATGGTGGGAGAATACTCTGAAGTGTGTTCTTTTCTTTCCCTCCAGTAGATTGTTTCATTTCAGTGGACAATTGATGCAAAAGGGAAATTCATAGCATAAACTGCTTTCTATAAACATCCAAATCGTTTGAGAAGGAAACAAAACTTTATTATTTTAGAGGGGGCTTGAATGATGTTTAAAACATGTCTCTTATCAGGTATTTTAGAGAACACTTGGGCAAATGAGTAAAAGCTACTGATGTTTATGATTTTAAAGTTCAAACTCTTGCTGTCAGCAGGTGACATTCCATATACATGTGTGTGTGTGCATATATAGAACACAGTTTATTGTCTTTCTAGGTCCTGCTTTAACAATTATGAGCAATTCAATGAGGGATATATTAGAGCACAGATTTCTCTAGTTGGACCCCTGAATATCTTGATACAGCTTTAGACCACAGGGGTTACATAATTTATGCTCTAAAATAAGTTCATATAATCTTCCCAATTAGGTCTTTTAATGCTACCACATACCTCTGCAACTAGGCAGCCAAATTTTGCAACCCTAACATTCAAAATACTATTGAAGTTTCTGTTTAAAACTGTAGTGGTATTATTTTTTCTGTCTTTATAATGCTGAGAGTAGACCTTTCTTCAAAAGAAACAAGCTTCTTTTATGCAAAAAGCTGCAAACCATAAGACTTCAACTAGTGACATTAATTAGTTAAAACATGCAAAAATGATCAACCTGTTCACCTTTAAAGTGAAAATCTATGGGCATCAAATGCAATGATGGGTTTAACAAGAAACTATACGAAATCTACTGCTCTGAATTAAAAGGTTTTGATAAAACAAAATCACTAGTTGTCTAGGCCATTTTGGGAGCAGAAAACAGAATGATATTTTCTAGACCACTTAAATGAACATGGGCAAAAAACATTTTGTGTCTGAACAAGGGGAAAAATATGCAATGAAGCAGCAAATCAGATAAACACTTAATTGTCTCAAATGTTGATGGATGGTTTCCCATGGTACCAAAAGGACGTGTTTGGGTGAATATTTAGCTCTTACCATGGTTGATGATAGTTTTATCAGATGTAAGGTATCATATAAGGTCAGTGTAATAAAATGGTGCTTTTTAAGGCTAATGAAATGTAAACTGTGGTGTCAATACATGAAAATTTATTTCAGTAAAAAAGCAAATCAATGAAAATAGTAGGAAAGGTGTTCTCATCATCTTTCATATTTCTGAGTTTGGGGAAATGTTTCATACCTGAAGAAAGTCTTTCAACCTTTCACTAGCTCTTTCAGGTTTGGGGCTTTGGGTGCTTTTTTGGCATCCAGCTTGAGAGATATTTTTGATTTTGCCCTTGTCCACATTGAATTGCCAATGAATTTTCTACCTTGTTATACAAAGTGTTTTTTAAAATGTTGAAAACGGGATGGCTTTTTAAATCATACACCCTGCTGCTTTCTGGGGAGGCAGGGAGGGTTTTGTTCTTAATGCTTCTGGAACTCACCTGGAGCCACTGCTTTTTGCAAGCATGGGCAAGTGCTGTGTGACTGCTCACGCTGAACAGCTCCAAGTTGCTACCAGTCAGAATTACACTGTCACATCTTTAATGCTGAGATGATGTTTGCTCAGTCCATTTCTGCAGAGTTCTACCCTTTAGGCTGCAGTTAGATCTCTCTATAATCAAATGTCATGACCTGCAATGCCTTGATGTGGTCAAGATATGCAAACATTGACTTTTTAATTGGGATCACTTTATAGATGTTAAAATGTTTATGTGTTTGATTGTTCATTTATTCTCTTGTAGTAGTTCTTGTTGAGGCCAAGCTGTACACATTTAATTATATCAGGGTTTTTTTGATTAATCAGTCCCTCCAAAGTGGTAATTAATTTAGATGGCATTCTCTGAACTCTGAACTCCTCGCAATATATCTTTTTTTTTGTTGTTGCTGCACTGCACAGGAAAGTGGAGTTTTGGCAATGCCACGTGAACAGAAGTCATTAATCATCTCTGTGTGAAGCCTGTGTATATGCAACCAAATCTAGCACTAGCTTTTGCTGCATCTGATAGCACAGAGTAAATGTTAGAAACAAAAGGGTCAAACCAACTCAAATCTAAAGCATTTTGTTGAGAAAATATATGGTGCTATTTCCTAAAGGAATGACACTTTAAAATGTGAGGCTCTGAACACAGTTGTGTCTAAAGTCTGAACAATTACTGCCATTCCAAAAGGTTTATTAACAAGCCTGACTTGGGCTGAGCTGTTGTCTCAGGTCCCACACATACTAGAATATCTTTCTGTGTGAAGGAATGAAACTGAGTATCCCAGCAACAGGAGTAAAACAGAAGTTTCATTCAATTAACATCTTATCAGAGAAGAATACAGCTGGGTGACACAGATCCATGGGAATTTGAGAGATATAACTGGACCTTTATAGAACAAGTTCATCTTCTTGTCCACAAAAAGGATGATTCAAATCAATGTTGGGGTTTTTTTTCCTCTCAGTTATTTGTTTAACCTTTTACACCTTTAAATAGTCTGCAAGAATAAAAGCTTTACCATTTCCTCCTGTGCTTCTCTATTTCTCAAATGACAAAACCTCTTTAACTCTCAGCCACTATTACTCCTATTTGTTATAGAGGTACTCTGATAAGCATTTTGATAATTTTGTCTTATCAGTCACTCTCCAGTAAAAGAAGATGAAATATTTTTTTTCCCCACTATGGACTTTTAATGCACCAAGACATCTGATCTTTTCTGGCTTCTTCTTGAGAACAAAAGCTAGCAGTACATGACAGATAAAAGGGGTATGGAAGAAATTTTGCCTCTATAATAGCTACCTCTGTGGGAAAAAAAAGCTGAAAGTGAAAGCCAGATTCCGTGAGCTGCAAAGGAGTGACATAGAAGCAGATGATACCACTCTTCTCTTTATAAGCCTTTCTCCTGAGTCTTAGGAGGAAATGAATAGGAAATGCAAAGAGACAGAAGATGTTGTTTCCTGTGTGGTTTCATGTATCCTGTAATGTACCAGAAGGAACACTCACCCTCAGGTTTTTGTAGTCTACTAGAAAATGTGCTTTTTTGCAAAAGGTTTTTCTGTTTTCTAATAGCATTGATTTCCCGATGTATTTTACTGTTTATTGGTCACATCACAATACCCCTGAAAACTCTCAGCTGAATTTTGAATTGTGTTTGTTGCAGTATATATGTGTATAGGTACCTATAGATATGTTAATAGAGCACGAGCTACTTGTTTCTCTGCAGAATAAGCAGGCAAGGGGTGCCTTTTATTGTGAGCATTTGACTCATGGCAGAACTTGCAGTCTTGCCCAAACTATCAACAAATATACAGGTGTACAGGAAACACTGTCACCTACACAGTGAACTCAAGACAGCAAATGCTTTGTCATAAATACAATGAGAAAAAGACTCAAATATTTATATATATATATATATATTTAGCATTGCAATTAAGTGCTTTTTGGCATAAGACCACTCTTTTTCATTTGTGGAATCTATGTATAGATACAGAGAAATAAATTATCGCTTTGCGTTTATTCTTTCCATACTCTTGCAAATCTTGTTGCAAACTAGATGAGAAATAAATAAAGCTACTGATGTGCAATCAGCTTATGGAGTCTTGTATTTGGTGCTGATCATACTTTGAATTTATTTTCCAGCTGTTTCATACTATTTTTCTCCTCACAGTCAAGAAGAGGGAACTCCCACTGACAGATTTACCAGTTGTTTTGGTGTTGTCTTAACTGGTTAGAATCTCAGTAGGGGACATTACTCCTTCATGAATTATGAAACTCTAATACAGTATTGTGAGATCTTATGAAATCTGACAGATGGCTGTTCTGTTCTTCTGAGCCTTGTTTATCTTTCTAAAAAACTCCTAGGTGTCTGACTATATCTAGACTTCAGCAATTAAAACTACAGAGCCTTATCATTGGGATAATCTTTACAAACATTGCATGGGCTCTCGTGACCCATAACCCTGTAAAATAACACTTTACTGTGTGTTCTCAGTGCAGGTTTCTCTGCAGTTACACTTTGAAAGTGAGGTTTCATTTCATATGTATGTGAGTGTCTGCCTGCACAGATGAATGTGAGTGAATAGCAAAGCCCTAGAAAGAACTAAATTACATTTATCATGTATTTTCAGTTGATTTCCTTCCAATTTGCCCATTAATTCACTTCAAGAGGTATCTCTGAGACTATTTTTAAAACTATTTATTAATGTGTAGATTTTCTATGAATATAAGGCCTACCATAACCACGTTTATGTTCAGATGGGGGACTGAAACCAAGAAAAGTATGGTAGCAAAGAGGCTTTTGTCTTGATTTTCCAGAGAGAGATTTTCAGGCATTAAGAATGTACCTATGCATTTTGGGCAGTAAAATAGAAATAAGCAGAGAGAAGCTTTGCAAGACCAATAGAATTTTAAAATTAAAACATTCAGCACAGCGATCCAAGGCCAAAACAAAAACAGAACCTGGGATATTCTGAAGGAGCTTGCACAATTGCCTTGTGAAGCCTCTTATAAAACAGCTTAATTACATTGCTCTCTGCTGGTAACAGAAAATATCACAGTCAAATGTTTAAAACATGGAGGTAAAAGCATCCATCTGGCATAGGATCTGGTAGAAGAATTCAGCAGAATATTTCTGGGTTTGGCATCAAAATAGGGTGCCTGGGATTTCTTTTTCCCTGCAAAAAGGATGTTCCCTTCCTTACAGAAAAACAAAACATCCCACAGCTATATAGGCTGATGAGGGAGCTGCTGTGGGGAATTAGGAGGAAAAGGTCTGCTTTTTGGCCTAGTGGTGGTCTAGTGCTATAGATTTTTTTTTTCTTGTTGTTTTAGTTTTACATTCAAACTTTATACACATATTGAGGGAAAAAAAAGAAAACAAAACCCCAACCTTTTCCCCCATTAAACTATGTTGGGAGTTTTTTCACTATTGTCAGGCTTTCAACTCAAATAATTTTTCTGATTAAATCTTCAATGCTTACTTTGAGCTGCTGAAGTCAATGGCAGCAATGAGTCTTGTTCATATTTTAAAATGTTTTCATATTTTAAAATGAGGCAGGAATTAAATTCTTGGCTGATATGTGCGCACTAAAATCTTCAAAATTTCCTCACTCATATTTAGGTAGTGAATATTTAGGTACAAGATTTCAGATACCTGTACCTGAAGTATCTAACGGGAGTTTACCACAGAGATCTGGAGAGACAAGAGTAGGTATTGACAGGACAAGGGTTTCACATGGAAAAAAGTAGGTTTAGATAAGATACTAGAAAGAAACTATTTTTCTGTGAAGGTGGTGAAGCACTGAACCAGGTTGCCCAGGGAGGTGGTGGATGCCCCATCCATGGAAGTGTTAAAGGCCAAGTTGAAGGGAGATCTGGGTAATTTTGTCTAGTGGGAGATGTTCCTTTCCATGGCAGTGGGGTGGGAACTAGATGATCTTTAAGGTCTCTTCCAACCCAGACTGGGAACTGGATGATCTCTGAGATCCCTTCCAACCCAAGCCATTCTGTGATTCTGTAACTAGGTGCCTAAATTCTTCTGCCACCACTTTGGTTAGATGCCTCTGAAGGCTCACACATCAACTGATGGGGAATCCAAGGCACAAGAAAATTATGTGGAAGGAGGCTTGATTGAATCTGAGTGGAACATTCTTTACCAATAGCACTTCCTTTATCTTCCCATCATAAGCTTTTTTTACCTAGAAAGTACCCAGACTCAGAGGAAGGCAAAATAATATCTATCAGTTTTTTGACACATAATTGCCTACATACTATAATTTTGTGTTCCTCAACTCACTGGCTTCAAAAGAAGTACACAGGCAGCATAATAAAATTAGTCTGGGTAGTGAATGGGGCCATTTTGTCTTGTAATGCTGACAGCCATCTTCTCAAAATGTTTCTAAAAATAGATATGATCCTTATATTTTGAGTGAAATTGATTACCATGCTAGTGCTTATGGGAGTTTTAACAGAGTCTTCTACAACTTACTTCAGAGTTGGAATGAACATCAACAAAAATTAGGAGAAAGGTAGCCAGCAATTAGAGATTGTACCTTTAAAAAACAAACAAAAAATACTAGGCAATTATTTCTCCTTTTAGAATCTTTGGTAATAAACCTACTGAAGTTACAGCCAAGTTAAAGCTTTGACAGTTTTCTTGTATTATCAGTTTTAGGGGGGAAAAACAGTTTAATGAGCTTAGATGTCAATGTAACAGGCTGTATGCGGGCATGGGAAATTTGATTGAACCAGGAAAAAGAGCAGAGATTTGAGAAGAGATGGACAGGAAGAGAGCACTCAGAGTATAACAAATGAACCTTATAATATGTTCAGTACCAAAGACTCAGGGGTATGGTAAACTAAAAATGCATAGTGAAAGTGGTCAGCAAACTAAGTTTCCACGACCTGACTCTGCTGATTTCTGGTGTCAGAGCTTTAGTGAAACTGGTTTTATTTTTAACCTGGAACATCAGTCAGGAAACAGCAATCACAAGATACTGACTTTGTTGACTTTGTATTGACATGGACAGATTGACCTAATCTGTTGCTTAGGGGAAGTTTCAAGTGCAATTTTTAAATTACTGTGTAATTAAATTCACTGATTTTTACACATTAGAATAATTTCAGAGAAATGCCTTTTCTTCCATAGAAAGAACTGCAGAATGTGGGAATTATTCATGGAAGGCAACTGAATATCAGGTTCATTTTGTGCAAAAAAATTAAAGATTAGCTCAGGACTCCTTGCTACTGTAAGATGCACTGCCATTAGTTTTATTCCAGCCACTCCATTCATGGTTTTCATGTTGTTCTTCAACAAGATCATACACACTTTAAAAATCATAAGGAAAAAATTGAAGTGCTAGTTGTTATGATGATAGAGCAAGTTAACTCTATGATTTACTATATTTTCTGCAAATAGGCCATCTGAACATTTCTAAGTGAACAAATCTTTTTAACTGTTCTTTCTTCCTAAAAGTATTTTGTTGTCCTAAGTTTCCATTCATATTTTCTTTGTTTTCTAAATTCTAGGTACCTACTGAAAGCCAAAAAGGGCTTGACTGAATCAGAAGCATTGAACACTGCTTTCTATGGCTTGGAATGAGTGAGGTAGGACGTTTGAAGGACTCACCTGTATTTTTAAGAGAACTGTACCAACACTCTTTTTATCTAAACATTTCATAAAACATAATTTGATTGTGCTGTCACTGTCAGTTATTAATATGCAATCCCTATTTAAATGATATGTTGAAATTGAAAACATATTCTGAAAGCTCTTGAAAATACATGTACCATTGTAACAATGTAAAAATACACATTACAAAAAAAATTGCATAGAATCACAAAAAATTCCTACAAAATTGTGATTTTAGACAATACACAACTATGTAGATATCCCTGGTGATGTAGTTGAAGGTTTTCCTAGTCACCTTGTCTTTCAAAAGTGGGGCAGTGGAGAAAAAAAAAGGATGTATTCTATATCTACTTCTTGACTAAGCTGTTGGAAGCTACTGGAAATAAACTGGTGTGGAAAATAACACTGACCTTAAGTGACTAACAGATGATGTTACTTCAATTCTGTTTTATAAAAATTAAAAGGATAAAAGGAAGTAATTACCAAGTGAACAAAGTATCGATTTCATGTGATATATAGTAGAATCCTATTCTTAATTTGGTTCTTGAAGATGTTGTGGTTGGGGCAAAATCCTCTAGATTCTCTTTTCTCAAATAAGGTCTGTGTTGGATCAGAGACAAACATTTATTGATCTATCATAAAATGATAGAAAAATATTCAATATATTCCATAAAACACTAAACTTCATTTTTGTATTTTATTCTTCTGTTGGAAAAAGAAGTTTAGTCTTGTTGATTGGTGCATTTCACTTCAGTAGTTTTACAGTGATATATAAAAAATATATATAGATATGTACATTCATATATGCCTTTTGTTTGTTTTTAAGTCATGACACAGTTAGAATTATACTGTCCAGAGTAAACCACTGCATAATATATTTATGCAGAACTGTAGAAATCTCCAAAGATTTCCAGCATCAAAGGTCACTTTTTCTTCTGACAGCTTACTGACCTTTCCATCAATTCTCTATTTTATTTATTTTCATAATTTATTTGCATGGTTAAATAGTGAGAGCAAATAACTAAAAAATAACTGAGTTTTGTAAAATAGGACTTTTTGTGGATCAGTAAAGCTAGGTTTGAAGATGTCTGCTACTTCTATTCTCAGAAAAAAAAGGCAAAATTTTCTTTGTCATAAACTATACATCCAATGGTATTTATAAAAAGCCTATAATAATGAGCAAACAGTAAATTATATGATAATGAACAAGAATAAGAACAAGGTAATCAACTTTCACTCTGCCTCTTAGGACACTGAGTTTGGAAAAGAGAAGAAAAAGTGTTAAGGTAGATTCAATATTTATTTCAGAGAATAGACCACAAAAGCGAAAATTAGCTCATGTTTTGGATATGCTACTAGGTGGGTGAGATGGAGTGCATTTTTTTCTCATGATCTGATTTCTTTTTCAGGAGTTTTATGAGGCTGTTTTAGGAGTGATGCACTAATTTTGCAATAATTTGAGTGATCTTACAGTAATTGTGTAGGCAAGATGAGAGGAATATACGGTGGCATTTTTTTCATATGTTTGAGACTAACCTTCTCGATATTCTATGAGTTTGTACTATGACCCATGTATGTTCACGATGCGAGGAATCATGATCTTATATAAGAATTCGATTTAGGATTCATTGAAGTCAGTGAAATTTACATAGAGTTAAAATTATTTGGTTTATATTCTGTTTCTAGAATATTATTATTATTCATTTATTTGTAGGGAAAAAAATCCCATTCTTATTTTTTATTAGAAAAATGATTATTTTATGAAAACTTGGAATTTAATTAGGGATATTTCAGTAACTTTTTTCCCCCCCAAACTGAGGTAATTCCTGGATTTCACCAATGTAAAGGAGTGGGAGATAAGATTCAACACTTAAACTGTCATAAAAATGGTATGATGGTAGATTATACATGTCTTCAGATAGATTTTGAAAGACAACTGAATAATCTAGGCAACCTGAATGGACTATTTCACCGCAAGGGAACTGTGGTTGAAAAATATTTCATCACTTTATTTTTCTTCTTTATTTTAAAATAATAAAAATGCATGTCTTGAAACAGCTTTTACTGGAAAGCTTTCTTAATCCAAGATATAATTTCTCATCTAAATGAAAAAAAGGAGCTGCCAAAAATCCACCTATATTGTAGAAGGGAATACAGGTGACCTCGCCTCTGATAAGTAACAACTGTGTTAATTACCCAATACAGCCTTGCCCCTGATGAGTCACAGCTGTGTCTAATAAAGATAAGTGTGATAAAAGGAGTGGTTTAGCTAGTGAGGGGCAAGCATGAAGGAGGAGGAACCTGGAAGAAGAGGGAACAAGAGGATTATGAAGAAGCAGGATCCTGGGAGAATTCCTGCTGTGAGGTCAGTGTGGGTGTGCAGTCAGAGCCTGTGGTTGGAACCTGCAGTCCCAGTCTAGCTGGGTAAAAGCCTGCAGTCACAGTCTGCACACTGATCCCTGCAGTCACAGTCTGCACACTGATCCCTGCAGTCACAGTCTGCACACTGATCCCTGCAGTCACAGTCTGCACACTGATCCCTGCAGTCACAGTCTGCACACTGATCCCTGCAGTCACAGTCTGCACACTGATCCCTGCAGTCACAGTCTGCACACTGATCCCTGCAGTCACAGTCTGCACACTGATCCCTGCAGAGTTCAGCAGGGAATAACCAGCAGGCAGAGGCTGCAAGCGAAACCTGCTGCAGTCAGAGTCAGTGAATGGTTGGGATCAGGATGGCTGAGCTGTAAAGAGGAATAAACCAGGACCCTTTTCACGCTGTGATTAACAAGGAATCTGTGTNTGGGATCAGGATGGCTGAGCTGTAAAGAGGAATAAACCAGGACCCTTTTCACGCTGTGATTAACAAGGAATCAGTGTCTTGAGCCATTTCTACCCTCTACTAAGAGGGCTGCTGCAACACTGTATCAGGCAAGCACTACACTTGCATCCGTGTTAAGGAACATACCCCCTGGACCCTTGACTGGTCTGAAGTAACACAATAATGAAATTTTCGAGAGGTCATGACTTTTCCAGTAGCAGAATGGAAACATTAGCTCTTCTTTGTCCTGTTGTGAATGTTGATGAAACACTCTGCTACACCATTCTTCAAAACAAATTCTGGAAACAGGAAGGAAAAAAGAAAACTAGAAGCACTAGTACAATTGTTTCCCCTAATTCACCTCTAAATTGGGGTTTTCAGTGATAAAGTGATATTCTAATAAAAAGATACTTACTAGACTGTCTTTCCCCCCTGTCTCTCATCCCCCTCCCCAACACCAGGACATTTCCTGAATGCAAGGGAAGGATCTGCACCCAAGACTAGTTTGGGTTTTCCTGAGAAATCAAAAAGACCTCATGCTAATGAGATCTTTTCTCTGGAAATGAGCTCATTACTGTTCATTTTCCTCTTCTTTTAATCTGTTCTTCAAGTGTGTGTCATCTTGAAAAGTTTCAAAAGGCATTTCATGAAACTGCAACAAAAGCAAAGATAAAAAGAAAACTCCTGCACTAATGAAAAGCACAGTCATGCTTCAGTCATGAAGCCAGAAATTTAATTATTGAAGAGAGGAAAGCAGGGATGGGCCACAGATCAGAGAACTGAACTGGGGGAAAAAAAGTGAAATTATATAAAGGGAGAGACAAACAAAAACTGAGAAACTACAGCTATTAAATTTGTGAAATGAAGTACATGACAACTACAAATAGAGTATAAATTTTGAATATGTATCATTTCCTGATAATATTGTATTCTGCCTGAGCTGAGATTATTTTAATTTTATAATTTAAAGATAAGGGATTAGATTCAGGATAATGGAAGGACAATTTCTAAATAAATCAGAACTTTAACTATTTCAGATTTTTCTTGGTCTCACTCCATCTCTAGTGTTCACCAAGCTTAGGATTAGTTATACTTTGTTTCAGAGTACTTGCATTTAATAATTAATTTTTGTTAACCTGTGCAGGATTTGATGGAATGACCCAATCTGTGACTTAGGTTGCTTGTCAAATAACTCAGCAAATTATTTGCAGAGCTGAACATTAAATTCTAAATAATCCTGTGTGTAACAGAATACAACGATTATAATCTATTTTGTTCTCAATATTATACAATGTTTACAAAGCTTCATCAAATTCAGTTTCTACTTTCTCTCCATCTAGAAACTTTTCCTAAGCAGTTTAAGATATTGAAAATATTAAATTATTTTCTTTCTTACATGAGGTAAAGGGGTTTTTTTTGTTGTTGTTAAGCAGTGTAAGAATTCAGAAATAAACATTCTTTCTCGTAGTCCCGTTTTTGCTGTACAACATTTCTTTGTATTACTTCTGATGACTTGGCATGAGTCATTTTTATGACACTGAAAGCAGCATGTATGAATGAAGAACAGGCTCTCAGTCTGTGCAGATAGCAAAAATTATGGTCTAGAAAGGTATCAGGGCCCTTTAAACGTGTTAAGATAGATGCCCTTCAATAAATGCCCTCCCTTTTTTTTGCACAGCACCTTAACATATGAAAGTAGTGTAATGGAAACAGACTACTACAAAATAATTGTATAAAGTGATGTAAGTACACTCCATGCAACTCCTTCCTCAATTGTTTTAATTTCTGAAATTTTGAAATGTGTATACCTTACTTTTGCTCCTTTGAAAGATAATTTTAAAGTATTGCCTGTTTTGTCTGAGGTATTTTCAACAGGGAAAGTGATCTCTTAATTTGAAAATCGTGTCAGATGACAACTAGCATGTTGTCATATTGTAAAAACCTAGAAACGATTAAAAATAAAAATATCACTTGCACTTTCATGTTCAGATTAGCTGCCCTTGTTGTCTTTTAGCTCCTCTTATATTAGGTCTTCTGCATACTAAGCAATCACTGATGCTGCAAGTCACTGATTACTGCAAGTGCCGGGAAGTGATGATCTTCCTGTAGGGGAACTGCATAGGGACACATATCCTACATCACCTCAGTATTTTGATATATTCTGCATTTCCAAGGAGCTAAAATAAACTCTTAACTCACACATATTCAAGGGCCATATGACTTCTCAATGTCCTCTATTAAAGGTCATGATGTGATTCAAAATTATAGTCATAAAAATAAGACTTTATGACTTATGAAAGGGAAATACAAAGGTCATAAACTTAATTGAGAGATTAGATTGTGGTAGAATCTTGGGGAGGTACAGAGTCATGTCATTTATATGATTAAATATACACGTATTTTAAATTTTGTTGCTTCAAATAGAAAATATGTTTTGCAGCCACTCTAGTACAGGTTAGCGGGCAGCAAAATTTCCATTGCCTGGAATAGTGAATCTCATTTGAGAGCTATGACTGCAACCAGAAAAATAAATGTCATTGAAATGAAGAATTTTTCTAGGGGAGATAAAATAAATTCTCTACTTTGGCTTCTGAAGATGAGTGAAGTTGTCAGTTTTACACTAAAAACCCATGACAGCAATTCAGTTTAAAACTAACTCAAGACAGGTGCCTGTTTGGACCTTTCAATCTTTGTATTGAAACAGGGATAAATGTAGGTATAATCAAATATAAAACAGCAAAAAAGATTCATTAGACATTGTATTTTGTAACCTTTAATGAAAAGAGAAAACTTGGTATTAACGTTAGCTTTCATAGAGTAAAATGAAAAATGGAAACAAGGAAGTCCTAGTACTGAGTATTTTTATACAGAAATATGAGTATTCTTTTGACTAAATGTTTAAAATAATCTTCATTCATTGAGAGAAAAATGGTTATTAACTGATTCTAGCTCACTTAGAAGAAAAATTACAATTAATATGGACACACAACTTTTTCAGGCTGAGTAATTAAAGGTCAAAGTCTAGGTTATCATTATCCTACCAAGATAAGTTATCCTTACAGTTTTTTAAAAACCAAGCCCACATTATCAGATATACCTCAATAGGCATTTAGCCAGTAAGCATACGTTTATTTCCAGATGGTGGTTTGATTTATTTAAATGAGATAGGCTCCTACTTTAGCCTTAGTCTTTCCATTTCCTTTTGTTGTTTTATCATCCATGTTTTCTATTTCAAGTGATTTTGGCACCAAGGTCGAAATATTTAATGCATACTGTCGGGCTGAACAAAATAGATGCAAGTTGCTAAAGGAGGAGATGTTTTCTTCCTGATGTAAATCAGGTGAGCAGAGCAATAGTGGTGCTTTCTTCTGAGATTTTCCATTTGGTAGTGCAGCTGATTTCCAGCCATTCCTATTTGTCATGCAGTATGAGTTGGGTTCTGAGCTCATACATCACTGACCGCATGCTAAAAATGGAATTCCATTTACATTTAATATATCGTCGCCCGATTTCTTCTTTCGGGAACGCTTTCTCTCTTTCTCCCCTCAACATATAATGATGGGGTGGGCTGTTGAAGAGACTTAATAGCCCTCTCAATGTGCAGACAAATAATTTAGAGAAAGATATATAAGCCTAATTAATAAAATGGTGCTACTTCATCATCTGAGCATCACCTAATTAAAAATAACACCAAAAAAACCATATAAGTTGTGATGTCATCTGCCTGCTTTTTGTCTCTGTGATTTTAACACTGGCACAAGAAGTTATCATCCATTTCTTGAAGCTTGTCTTAAAACATAAAACAATGTGGGGGCCAGGGAATGGAGGGAAATCTGACACTTTAAAGATTGGATATACTTTAAAGATATAACCATAAAAATATAGACAACCTTTAAAAATACTTGCTTTTTAATTTTTTCTTTTCAGATTTCTGATGCATTTTAATGTACTATTAGTTTAAAAGGAAAAAGTCAATACACAGAACCTTTTTTTTTGGTAAAGTTGTGTTGTGATTTTCCTCCTAAATTATTCTCTTATATTCTAAAATTATGAGGATTTGGGGGTATAGTAGAACTTAGTAAAAATTTAGCACTTTTGAAAATGCTGTTGCTCACAGTAGTTATTGCATAAAACACAGTAATCAATTTTATCTAAAGCTTAATAAGATGAATTTAGTAGAATTAGAAACTAGAACAGTGTTGTGAAGATATATGCAGATATCTGCACAATCTATATCAATGTGCATTTCCTTTTAAAGGATTTTGTCTTGCCAAATTTACCAAGGCCCAGTTCAAATCATATGAACAATTACAAAACATGAATGAGCCCCTGTGTGTGTCATAGCCAAGTTCAGCTCCAGCTGAAGGGACACTGAGGGGTTGTGCATAGACTTGTGTAACTGTGTTGTCTGCTGAATGCACAAACCAGCTGCAGTCACTTGCAAAGGTTCTGAGGAAAGGAGGGATTGGGCTTGAGCAAGGATTGTTTGGAGCATGGTGGAAGAATAAGCAAGGTATTATTCTTCAATTTGTTTTCTTTCTAAATTATGCTACTGTACATGGCATAGTACTAGCATCAAAAAGAAAAGAAGTGCTGTCCTCATTACGTGATGTCTGGTCCCAGTGTTAAGGTAAAAACGGAGAGATTTCCTGGCTCTTCCTTTAGAACATGAAAAGAAAATCACAGGCACTCCAAAATGTCTTACAGAAGTCAGTAAGAGCCTTTTCTCTGGTCTCAAGAAGTACCAATTGAGGCTTTGCAGACTTCCTTCGAAGGTGGAAGCTGTTCCTTACTCTAAAAATTATTTATTAGATTAGGTATACCAAGGAGACTTGTGACATGGTGAGGATTTTCCTCTTGGTATATCTTTCTTTTCTCTTTGTGTTTGCTTGTGCTTGTTTCTATTAGGCCATTTCTCTTTGTTCTAAGAAATTAATTTCTTAGAAAATGTAGTGTAAAACAGTGTAGAAAGTATCCTTTAAATGCTATGAATCAGGATTTTAGCCAAATGAATAAACTACAGACATTTGGAAGTGCCACTGCTGTGCCTGCAACCTACTGATACCATCATTTGAAATCACTGTTTTCTCTTGCAGTGATTCTTCATAATTTACTTGAAAACTGGAAGACATGAGTTTGTCCTGGGAAAAGGCTGGATCAGAACCAGAAGCAATATTCTTTCTGATGAGTATGGGATGTTAAGACATTTGAACTTCAAATTTTTTGTTTTGCGTGTTCAGGGAAAAGGCATATTTTGTCACATATAAACAAAGGTATCGGTGAGAAAGAGCAGATTTCCAGTTGTATGCCACATGGAAGTGAAGTATTGGTAGCTGTTCTTACCATGTTGGTCTGCATCATGTGTTTCCTGAGCAAAAAGTATCTTCCCTATAGAAAAATCCTCATCTACAAATTGAAAGAGAAAAAAAGACATCTAAAAATAAAATCTCTATTGGTTGTAAAGGTTTATGGATAGTGGAATCCATTTCTAATGAGCAAAATTAAACTGCTTGAATGAGAACTGGTTTGTGACTTATGAATTTATGATATAGCATTTAAATTTTTTGGCTCAGTCTTGCTTTACAAAGTCTGTCTTCACCTAAACTTCATATAGTTTAATCTGGAACATGCATTTTCCTGGTAAAGTACAGTAAACTTTGTGCTGGAAATATCCAATGGTGAAGTATGTTCAGCTGGTGAGATATGCAGCTCAGCAAAAACACGAGACATCCAGACCCCGAAATATGCATTCTGCTAAACAAAAATTTGAAAAATGTCAACAGTTAATGTCTAATTACACTTTTAAGGTGTATTCTGTTGAAACTCTTTTAAAAAAATGGATCAACAAAACATAAATCTTTGTGACTAAAATTTGCAAAATGAAATTCTATGCATCCTTAAATTAAAATATACTATTTGAGCTATTGTATGAATAAGAATTTGGACAGAAAAATGTGTACATAATAAAGAATCAGGTGACAAATCAGTGTGACTTGATGTATGCATTATGTAATTTGATAACAAAATTAAATGAAATATTAAATGACAGAATATGTTCTTTACATGAATCATTAAAGAACACTAAGAAGATTGATAATTGATTCTTTAGAGGGGCTGTTAGTCTAAGCAACTTTTGAGAGGACCGAATGTGGTGACCTCCAGGTCACACTTACTTCCATTGCCATTGTGAGGAGCACTGCTTCATTGTGTACCTCTGCAGGAGCACCAGGATTTGACAAACTTGATAAAGTAAAATAGCATGCTCGAGATTTAGTGCTGGAGGTTTGCCTCACTTTTCTGTCTGTTTTGGTTCTCTTGTCTGCTTTCATGACATGGCATCATGAGTCTGTAAGGGCCGTCTGATTGCTCACAAAGCCAGCTGAGAAGACTCGGGAAACTTCTAAAAGAAGTCAACACTAAATGAGAACAGCAAGACTTCTCTGCTCTTATGAGGAGGTAAAATGCAGTGTCTTTTGTTTTCCATTTAGCTGAGGTTGCTCCCCCTGGTTTTCAGCACCCCTTTGATTTCCACAAAATCTGTAGGCTGGATTTTTTGCTCTTAGAAGTGAAGAAAGCCAGTACAATAGAAGTAAGCCTGCTTTTGGGGGATTGCCAGGCCCTCCTGTGTGATGCATTTGAAGTTTTTCAGAAGGGCTGTTTGCCAACAGGTTTGAAGAATTTTCTAGGAGAAAGGATAACTTTAGCAAAATTAGCAACCTCAGATTTCCTTGCTACTCTTTGGTTTTGTTTTTGTTGTGGTAATGATCGTGAAATCATATGGATTGTATTAGACTTGTACTTGCTATGATAGGAGATTATATTTTCTTCCTAGTGATAAAGATTATATCCTGCTGTGATCTTCTTGATACCTTTGCCCTCCTTTTGATGGTCAGATTATTATTTTTGAATCTTTGCAGATCATTCGTCAGCTGGGATTGTGCACAAGATATCTTGAATTTCCTTTCCTTGCAAACTGTGTACTATCATAGCTCTGAAGCAAAAAGTAAATCATCAGTCTCATAAAGAACCCTGATTTTACATAACTTATAAAAAACTCAGACAACCAGACTGGGTGATTTGCTCACAGGGTAACACCATGCTCCAAAATATCCATTGAGCAAATGTGATATAAAAAGGCAAGGAGAAACAAAGTGCTTGGGGCACTTGTTTGCTGTATGAGAAGGTTGTTACCTTCTGAGTCAAATGTGTAAAACATAGTAAGTTCATCTCATTCAATTTCAAAGCATGAGAGTGGCACATAGTATCAATTACTTTCTTCTGGGCTTTTTGTTTTGTTTTGGTTTTTTGTTTTTTTGGTTTTTTTTTCCTAGAGCAACAAACTATTCAGGACGTTTAGGGAAGGCTGTAAAGTCAAGCAAGACACACAATGATGCTCATAGAATAGCCTCTAGTCTTCAAGGCTTCTGGAGCTGGAGGGGATGTCCTGGTCCTAAACACCCTTTCCCAGATAAATATTCTGTTGCTTTATCTATTTGCTCCTTGAATCTCTGCCAACTTCTAAAACTGAATTGAGCTCCACAGTGCAATACATACTGCTCCATAAAACAGCTCAGTTTTTTTAAATTTTGAACCTACCCCATGTTTTTTCACACCTCCCATTTTTTCTACTACAAAATATGGAGAGCAATCCTTACTTCATATTTCTTTTTGTTGTCTCCTCTCTGAGTCACAGTTATTTCTTTTTTGGCAGGAACTCAAAAATCATTGCTGTAATTTCTTGTATCTACATCTAATTCTAATCTAAGCTTTATTGGATATTTGGAATGAAAGTGAGTCACTTAAGTGAGCTGCTGGCAATAGACATCACATCAAAGGGTTTTATTGATGATCTCTCACAGAACTGCCTGATATTGCTGCTCTCAGAAAGGAGTTGATGAATACATCATACTTTGGACCCTCTCTTCCAGCTCACAGCTGCACAGAGCGGTATGTAGGGACTGTTTTTCAAATATTTTACTGAACTCAAACCTTTTGAGCTTTTCCCCTGTCTGAATGAATTATCAGTTCTTCTCATCAGCCTTCCTCCTCATCTTCCCTGAAACAATTTCGGGCATAAGAGATACTGTTCCAGAAGTCTCTGTGCAGCACAGACTCTGTCTAGTTGAAATTGTGATATTTGTCAAGAGTAAGGTTTGTCAAAAAGCTGCCTCAAAGGTGACAGTCTGTGGGATGCTTTTGTCCTGTGATTCTGCTGCATTTGCTTGCAGGAGTGCCTAGAACAGATCCTGTGTGTCCAGTGAGGATGGACAAGTGGATTTGTCTGGTTGGGATACCCTTTTGGCACAAGTGGTTTATCAGAAATCAGCACTATTTGACCTCTGGACAGAGTACCCTGGGAAAGTGAAGGCTGAAGAGTGAAAGAGTAGAGGAGTGCTCTGGCTTAGGAGACACAAATAAAGCAAGTGGTGCAGGGCAGAAGGACAGAAGGTCACAGCAGGAAACGTGGAAAGACAAATTGAGGTAGCAGTGCTTCATAGAAAGCTGTGAACAATACTGAGATTGGAATATAAACTTTATTAATTCCAGTCATTCTACATCTATAGTTGTGAGAAAAATACATCCCAGAGATGTAGAAGATTGTTGACTCTAGGCTAGATGACGTATGAACCGGTCACTAACTATAGGCTGTTACAGATAAGATGAATATTTTCATCTTTCTTGCTGGAGAATGAGCCAGAATTACTGCAGAGTCTTCCTTGGCCTGTAATAATAACTCTGTTCCTCTGTATTAAGGACTTGCAGAAGATAATTTTCACACATGGGTTCTCTTCAAGCTGATTTCTTGGGTTGCTGATCTTGAAACAGTTTCCACAAAGAACTGTAGTTGAAATAAAGGACTAAGTCTAGTCCCAGTCTTTACATGAAATAATTTTTTCTGGCCCTAAATGGTTAGTGTGATATATTTAGGAATACAAACCCCATTTTCTATGTTTGGAATTAGACCAGAATAAATATAAAACAGAATATGCCTTGTGCTGCATAGTATATAATTGAGTTTGCTCTCTTTTTTTCCATCTTGAACATATAGGTTATAAATTAATGGAGCAGCAGAGTGAAACAGAGTGTAAATACTGCAATAAAATTAAACACTTTGTGTCTTCCTCTCTCACAGTTATGATCATTACAGAAGATAGTTATTAAATCTCAAAAGATTACTTTAATTGAATTGCTTGTGTAACGATAACTAACTGATTCCGAGAGCCTCAAAGATTATTTTTAAAAAGCTGTGATACTATTCTTTATTCAGAAGAAAGCTGCAATGTTGAATTTTCATGTTAATACTATCTGTTTGGTAAAAAATAAAGATTATTTTGTTTCACATCTTAGATACATAACAAATTTTAAATTAATTGCATCTTTTACATATCTGTAACCTTAGCATAATTTCTTCTTCTATTAATGAAGTTTTTTTGCTGATACTTTTTTGCTGATAAATTGTTTGAAAAGTAGCAAAACAACAAAAAAATTCAGGGTGTTTGACATTCAAATTGGAGAAAAAGACAATATTAAAATCTTGATCTCTTCTCTGTTATTGTTTAATGTCATAACTTTTTTGCCAACCACAGCTAGCTGACATTTCATAGCTCATCAAGCCTGCTCAGAGGTAAAGGTATCTTTCTCTTTTTTTGGGTCAGAGGTTGACCAGACAGGTATCCAAGCACTTAAAACTGTTGGAGGGTTTTTTTTGCTATCTTTATGTCTATTTAGGCTTATTTATATTTTATTTATCTATTACATATTTATATATATATCCTGCTTGGGCACTGGACTTGGGTTCCTCAGGGAAGTGGTCTTCAAGTCATCAAATCTGACAGAGTTCAAGAAGCATTTGGACAATGCTCTCAGGTACTTGGTGTAATTCTTGAGGCTGTCCTTTGCAGGGCCAGGAATTAGACACTGATGATCCTTGTGGATCCCTTCCAACCCAGGATATTCTGTGACTTTGTAATTAACCATCAGAACTTTTCCAACCTCTTTCAGTTGCTGTAATGTCTTAACTGTCTTCTTCCTCAGCCAGCAGGCCTCTGGGAAAGTACCCCAGCATAAAGTGATGCTCTAGTGTCACTATTAAACCTGTGTTTTATTCTTGGAATATTTTCTTTTTTAGCAAAATCTGTTTATGACCTGACTCAGGACTACGACTCAGTTTAGCATTTATTTCTCATCTTCAGCCACAGTACCCATGTACTGCTTATGGTTCCCCTTTAATACCAGCCTCCTCTTCTGTTTTTGGGGTGAGTTCATCAAACCCTGGATATAATTATGAATCTGTTTTGTGTCCAAGTTGATGTGTTCTAAAATCTTTCTCTTATCCATTGATTGAAACAGCAGTACATGAAAAAGAAGTAGGTTAACAACAGCACATATGACGTAAGTATTTGGATGCTTATTAAATCATTACAAATATGATCTACAAAACCACTATTGGCACATAAACTGGGCAAAACAAAGATTTTAACGAGATCTGAAAGTGTTATTAATTCATATTCTTGAAAGAACTATCTAAATGTGCTGAAACTGAAAAAAACCAAACAGATAACCAGAAAATAAATAAAGTGATTGCAATATTTGTGTGAGAAAATACTTAGACTATGTAGAATATAAAAATGACTATGCCACATGGCTACCAGAAGGGTTTTCTGCAATGCAGATAATGTCCTAGGAAAAGCTTTTATAAAAATTAGAACTTCTGTAATGAACATGATGTCTGAAATGAATACTTCAGTAGCAAAAGCAGGGAACTAGCATGATTTGGGTACATTTATTGATCAATCAGTCCTGAGTAAGAAGGCATTTTAGACAAAGCTATTATAATCAATAATTTCTGTAACAAGAGCATTTCTTTTTATGGCAATGCCTTCCTCTTCTTGAAGGGAAATTGCTATTGCTATGGCTTTCTTCAAATGGCAAAAATCTCAACATTTGAGTCAATTTAATAAATTAAAATGAATATAGCATTCAAATCAAAAGCATTTCTTTATCCTTTATTTACATCTCTCAGCTGACACCCATTATTGCTTTCAGCATCACCACTAGCACCAGAATCTTCCAGTTCTGCTTTTCTGTACCAGTTCAACATCCAAAATAAGTCATTACTCATCCATCTTTCTTGTTTGTCCAAGTCATACAACTTGTTTCACTCTATAAATCTGTTAACAGCTGTCTCTGCTCTATATTTTCTACTGTAGGAAGTCTCAGATATTGAGCATTTAAAAGCAAGTCTTGCTAAATCATAGTCAAGGAGTTTTTCAAATAAAGAAGGAATATAATGTTAAACTTTGCATTCTTGCTTTCGCAAGCAGCAAAGCTTTCCACTATTTACACTTCTGTGAATAGTGCAAATTGTAATTCTGAATGATTACTGGGGAGAAAGATAAAATCCATATGCATCTTCCAGATAAAAAAAATATATCCTGTTTTCATGTAGTGAGACCAGAGACAGAATCGTCAAAGTCATTCTGTTTTTGGAAGTCTTCCTCAAAAAATATTATTCTTTCTGTCAAGTTAATAGATTGTCAAAATATGATTTGTTTGTGTTCAGCATATTCACTCAGTTAGAGAAAAAGAAGATTTATGTCTTCAATATGTCCATTCAGGGTCTTTGTGGGATTCTTAGAAGGATTACCCACATATACTCAAGATGAAAATAAAACCTCGCACGGAAAGAAGTTCTTGTAACATTTATGGCAGCCAATTTGTTAAATACAATTGGTTAAAACCAGAAATTAAAAAAATGGTATCTTATGAAAAAAATTTAGTAAGCAAAACATTCCTAATAGAGAAGTGTTTTTTAGTTTGAAAGAGGTCATCTAATTTCAATCATTACAGATATTGGAAGTCAAAATAAAGGTGTAGGCTATATAGGTCTCTCCTGTCTTTTTATTTTTGTATTGCTGGTGTGGCATTATTGTAATTAAAAGCTGAAGCCTGTTTCCTGTACCTGATATGGGAAATAAACACTTTGATCATTTTAAGCAGCTAAAATTTGCATTATACTAATAAGACTAGTGTGTCTGATTTCTCATTCTACTTTACTCACACTCTAAATCTTGGGGGCTATGTCTCTATAGGAGAGGAAGGTGATGCCCTGTGTGCCTTTTCGTGCTAAAATATTTGAGTTATAGAACTACTCACACTTGTAATTTAAAAGAAGTNAAAAAAAAAAGGGAAAAAAAAGTACACGATATCCTAAAATGGCCACCACTAGTGCTGGTGTCATGCATTTAGTGATGCTAATGTAGCATTTGGGAAACCATTTGGTGAAAACTTGTTGAAAGCAAGAACTCCTTTTTCATTAATCCACTCATGCTTCTACAAAATAAATTTGACCTCTCTGACATTTCATCTGAAAAACCAAACTTGTACTCATTTTGTTTCCAGTTGTAAGAGCTTTCTGCTTGTACTTTCAGCAATTGACTTTTCTGTAGTGTTTTTTCCTTTTTTCCTCTGCTATTTAAAGTGTGAAAAGAAAAGTCGCTCCAAAGGAGATGAAACTTTGTTTGCTTCTTGTAGGATCCACAAAGAACAGTTTAAGGTCTTATATTTGAAAACAGTCTTAAAATTTTGAAGACCAAATGTTTTCCTGAAGTTTGAACATAATGATGGACTAAATTAAAGACACTGTAAATATTCTTTTCTATTTCAAGATATAATGCCAGCTCTTCCTTTCATTGCTTACTTTCTGAGGGTTCTAAAACATCGTGTATCCTAATTAAAAGAAAACATTAGAAAACTGGGAATTCTGGAGCCCTTATAGTGCTGTCTTCTAGATATATAAGTGTTTGTGCAGTGGCCAAATGTAAAAAGGCATTATATTTCTTGCCTCTGATTATCTTCAGAGTAAAATACAGTAAAGAATTTGTATAGAAATACAAACACCCAAAAAGAGAGAGGATTTTAGATTAAACAAAACATATCTCTCCTGTGCAAAAGAGTTTGATGTCATGGTTTTTATACAGAAAAGTGCTTTTGGTTCTAGGTATTTTTTATTCCAATTTATTAAAGAGATACAGAAGGACAAAAGAAAATATATTTCAATTTTAAATTTTAGCAGAATGAATATTTCCACTCTAATCTATTGAAATCCAGTTAAATCTATTGGAGTCCAGCTGAATAAAACAAGAGTTGCTCTTTTTCTTGAAATGAAATACTTCACACTCACTGAGGACGGAGATCTTAGTATTTTGGCTAATCAATGTCCCATTGAGCTCACTAAAAAATTTCTTCCTTCACTTGATTCTTACAATTAGCCAAGAAGTTTAATGTCTCTTAATGGAACATCAAGCATCACCTCCTGCTGAATGCAAATTGACCATTTATCTTTGTCTTTTGTGGTAATTGTGTACTCATTTCCAACTCCTTCCCTCAAAATATATTACTTAATTAATATGTATAACAATGGCTTATTTTAAGATGAGCTTCAAAGGTTTGAGAGTAGTTTAATGAAATATTTCAACTGCTAACTGGTAAAGCCATTATTGCTCTCCAGAGGGGAATTGTAGCCTTTATATAATTAATTTAACAAAATGGACCAAAGGTGAGTGTGAGGTTTTCCATAAAAGGGTTATTGGTAATATTGTACTGAAGACAGCATGTTCAGGAAACATGACTGTCTAACTGATAGCCAAATTTACCTTCTAATGAAACAGGCATAATACGCAATACAGGACAAGAATGTGACCAATAGAGTTGTGAAGCAGATCTTTGATTTGCCATTTGAACAAAGTGGAATATGAAAAGTAAGGGAGTGAGGAGTCAGAAAAGTTGTAAAGTGACAAAATTAATAGTTAAAAAGGCATTGTTACATATTAAGTAAGATGCAGTTTAATATTAACCCTTCTCCAAATATATATATCTTGAATACTTTCAGCAATTTGAGATGATGTTTTTTACACAGTATTTCATTGAACAGAATTTTCAGACACAACATTTTTTATATGACAGGTGTTTTAAATTACCACATCCATCAGATAGACAAATTTCTTTCTGGATCCAGTTGTCTTTGGTTCTATAAGACAATTTCAGGGTCATTTAAACCTATAAATCTTTCCTATGCTATTTAATCTCAATGCACAGATAGAAATAAATTTGTTATTGCATGCCATCAAGCATAGGCATACCTGACTTCAAAAATAGTCTCTACACTCTTATCTCTATAGATCATGTACCTTTTCATAAATTCTAAACTTTCATAAAGACTTTTCTTTTTTTTTTTCATAGGCTTCTGCTCTGGGCTTGTTATTGCCAAGGAAAAGCTATTGCAATGCTCTCTGATACACGGCAGGGGTATATTCATAAGGATTTATGATCTTACATGTGCCAAACCTGGTGATGTGCTATTGCTGGGATCCAATGCTCTAGATACATGAGGCGTGTGTCTTCACTTTGTTCAGAATTTACATTTTGTTCAGAATTTACACTATCCCAGAGTTAAGACCAAAATATTACAGTTCTTAGAGAGATGCCTCTAGAATGTGGCCTTCCTGGGGCGGGGAAGCTGAGCCAGTTTGTGTGAGGG
>VWYP01030343.1:0-24479 GCA_013400435.1 Pycnonotus jocosus | reverse complement strand
AAAAAAAAAGGATAACTCATAAGAAAACAAAGAAAGAGGTTTAAAAAAAAAGGTATCAAAATTCTGGATAAAAATTCTGATTTCAGTAGGGATTTTTGAGGATCATTTAATTCTTATGATTTATTAGTTCTTCAATAGAACTACTGCACCGAGACATTATGGTATTTTTATTAAGAGAAAATGATTAATGCCACTGCTTTCACTAACAACTACTTTCATCAGCTAGAGGCCTGGCACTGATCAGATGATGAAATCAAGGAAAGTGAATTGGTAAACCAGCTGGAGAAAGCATTTCTGATATGATTTAAGACAACAACAACAGAAACAGAGGGGCTTTCTCATTTTTCTTTAGTTCACTTCTGTCTGTAACAGTGTGAGTTCATTTATGCCTATAAAAAGTGTGCATAAAATGCTTATCTAATACTTAGACTAACCACCTCCTCTCAAAGGGATAAATTAGAGCACAATCCAAATACAATGGAAAGATAAGATCTTGGGATTTTTTGTGTCCTAAGCTGTATTTTTACAATGGGAAATAAACATGCACAAATTTTGAGAAATCCATATTTTTAATCCTTTCCACTCTATGAGTCAAAATGCAGGAAAGGGTACCACATCCCTCTGTGAATTGAGTGAATGAGAATTTAAAAAGACTAAAGGACCAGCAAAACACACAGACTCTCCCTCATTAGATTTTTTTGCACAATAGCGACTACAGAGAGCTATGAATGCACAGTACTATGAATAATAAAACATCTGTGAATTACATAATGTCACTGAGTACATTCCAAATGGTATGCATGTATTAACCCACAAACACAGGCTGGTACTTATTTAATACAAAATCAGCAAAAAAAATGGTGTTTCACAAAGGCCCTGGAAGTCCATTATGTTATCCAGTTCTACATATTACTTTAAGGAATGTGATGCTATCGCTATACCACAATAAACAATTGTCACAGCAACAGCTCTCAGTGACAGGTAGCAATATCTCTGGGAAATCAATCAATTTTAATAAAACAATTTAAGGAAATGTAATTTCTTCTTGCATTTTAAACTGGCTGAGGTCTACATGGAAAAAAAAATATGAGGAACTTTTATACATATTAAGAGTCCATATTATCACAGCATTTCATATTGTCATTGAAATGCAGAAGCAAACTTTGGGCCCGTAGCAATCAGAAAAATGTTCCTTTGTATCACTGCAGACTTCATATAGCTTGATTGGAACCCTCTGTTTTAGAAGTGCCCCAACACCACCCTGGTGATAAATCATTTTAGGATTTGCATGCTTGCTGTTAGCTTTAATCATGATGTGCTGCTTTTTCACTGCTGAAGCAAGGCTTCTTTTTAAGTAGCTATAGTAGTCTCTTGGCAGTGAAATACAGATATGGATCCATAATTATAAAGGGAAGTCAAAATTAAAATTTCTCTGCTGTACATTCTTCTTAATGACTAGTTCTGAAACAGGAACATAAGAGTATTGTTTTAAACACGTCTGAAATCTTTAGAGGTTTAGATTATTATTAGTTGTTGTTTTGGGGTTTTTTTAAATCACATTTTTTCTGTCTCTCTGAAATCACCTACTCGCTCAATTAACAGAAATCTATCACTTAGTAAAAATACAAAGTATTTTATAGTTCTATTATAGGTTGATACAATTATCTGGAAAAGTCTTTATTATGAAGTAGCATACTGTTTATCCTTGCCTAGTCATACATAATATCAGACAATTTTACAGTTTACCATGCTAAAACCTGATTCAAACCCTCCTGAAGTCACTGACTCACATTTTCCTTCTACTTTCTTGAGTCAGAAGTCTTTTAAAAGTCAAATCATTCATGTATGCAGCACTCCAAGCTCATCTCACAACTGCCTCCTCTGATGTTATGACCTCCATGGTAAGACAGTGCAGAAAAGGTTTATTCAGTATAAAAACTTAGGATGAGGCTCTAGGGTTTATGAAATTAACAGATGGCCTCAGCCTAAGTGTATTTAAAGGAGATTTTATTTTTTAATGAAAATAATTTGAGATTGGGTATGTAACCAAAACTCAGGTATGTATTTGATCTTATCCCAGAAATAATTCAAGATAGATCATCCAGGTTACCATATGGGCTATATTCCATTCCTCTTCCTATTAAAAGCAGATTACAGAGTGGCTAAAGCTACTTATGATTTTTCAAGCTTACCAGTATTAATTTGAATAAGATAATAGATGAGGGAGGAATGATTGGCAAGCATTCCTTCCACACAAAGTACAAATCTCTTCAGCAGAATTTCAATGGATTGCAGAACTAAGTATCAAAAGATCTAGTGATAATTTGACCTTCCATCTTTTTTAAATAGTAGTACTTCTTCAGGTAACATTAGTCACTCTACTTTTTCCTAAAAAATAGAGATTTGCCATACTTATATTCTGTCCTAAAATGCAGTACTGCAAAGTATTATGAAAGTTTGGATATGTGCACTGAGGTATTCGGTATGTGCAACATAAAGTTTGCTGATGTGCAAAAATCATGAAGTGCACACGCTGTAGTTATGAATACAGTCTTAAGCTCTGGGCATTGGTATCCATGTCTGGGGACAAGAATTCCAATTGCCTTATCTTTCCTGGTTATGGTACATAGGGAAACAGCTAGTGCATCTGTACAAGCCCTGAGACAGATGAACAAACCGGAGAGAGGACACAAATGTCCACAATCTTCCCACCTGACACCTGGCTGAATCCACAATGGTTATTGCAAGATGTGGATAACCATCTGTCCATCTGTCTGGTAGTTACACTTAAGGGTCATATTGTTTCAAAAAGTTAATCACTGGAGTAAGTAATAGGAAAGATTTTTGAAAATTCAACACTATTTCCTACATGAGCTATAATAGTCATTATAAATCTCTCCTGGTGCAGTTCAACGTGGCCAGAATACCAGAAATCCAGCTGAGTCAATGCACTGTAAGAAAAATGGTTTAGTATATTTCAAATAAATTATGCAAAAAATGATATGGTTACCTTTTAAGGACAATTCGCTGCGTTTTTCCTCCCATCATATTAATATGAGGAAAAATATTATTCTGACAATGTCAAAGCTGAAATTATTATGCCAGACTTCATGATTCTAATTCTTTAAGTTCAACATATAAAAACACTGCACATGTGCAGATGGAGAGTTTCCCTAAATTTTATATTAGGGCATACATCAGCAAATTCCCATTGACACTCGTGTATATTTGATAGAATTTACTCAAGCAATTCTTATGAGGTACTGTAATGTAAGATGTCCTACGTGTATTTAATACACCAGACAGTCAAGGCACACAGATATCTAAGGTGGCTTCTTTCATCCCAGGAGAGTAGGTCGGTGTCATTAACAAGATCCCAATTCTCACTTTCCAGTTCTACGTAGTAAACAGATTATTCATTTGAAATTAAGGCAGCTCATGGTGTAAGTGCAGTCTCTATGAAGCAGACAATAAGATGGAAATATGCCCTGTTGTATGCAAGTTTCATACATAAGCAGAAATCTAAAAAAATATCAAGGAGATTCTAGAAAGTTAATGAGCTAAATGGCAGTTCAAAAATCTGCCTTGTTTCAAGACTGGCTAGTGTATCATCTTCTGTCATTACTCACAGTAATTAATTCTGTAAAGCAGATATTTTGACATTCGGACCTCCCATAGTTATAAATCCTATTTTTCTAAAAGCACTTTTTACCTTGAAATGTATTCCAATAAGCCACAAACTCAATGAAAGGTGCAAAAAATTAATATAAAAATCATCCTAAAAACATATATAAGAATATTATGCATTTTTCAAAAGTAATTCCATCCAAGATAACTTTTTCAGTGAAATCAAAATCTGTCTGGTGCAGCTCACTGACGTTTCTAATTTCAGTGAAAATGACTAAAAGCAAAGTGCAGAAGGCTGAATGACAGGGCTCCAGAACACAGTACAAAATGAAATTGTGTCATATTAAAAATCTAATGCTATATTTAAAAATTTTTTTTTTTTAAATGGGAGATTAAAAATTTAAAAACTGTTTATTAGTATTGCCACTATGTTTTTACCTTTTCATTATTTCAGTATTAATGACAGAAATCAACACCATCAGTGCAAGAAAGATAGAGGAAAACTAGAGGTTGCTTCAAGAGATTTTATTTGATTTAGCTTCTTGCATAGATTTCAAATTCTTTGGGAGTGATCCAATGTCTGTACATGAGAAAGGCACAAGCATTTCTCAAGAACTATGGTCAGATTCATAAAAACATTCAAACTGATCTTCCCTGAAAGATCAAAACCTGAACTTAACAGGTAAGCAGCAATTATGAACTCCTTAGCACTGCAAGATGCTCAGAGTTCACATACTTTTAAATGTCTGAAACACAAGGTGAGCATGGCATGGTGTCACGACGTGACGTTGATTTTACAGACAAGTGTAACTGTACTGTTTGCATTCTCCTTTCACCATCTTATTTGCACTATAAACTCTTTATCATGCATAAGAAACACCTGACTAATTGCATCAGGAAGTCTACCCTTTTTATTCCACAGCACTGCCTATAGCTGCTTCTTTCAGGCTCCCTGGAGCTTTAATTCACAACTTTTTAATGTCCTCCACGGGGAGTATTTCAAAATGAGGGATGGAAGCAGGATGAAGGCAACAAGAAAAACACTGGGTCTCCCACAGCTTGTCAAGTTGTCTCTTTATAATGTAAGTTTCTCAGGACAAAGCTCATGTATCTTGTGTCACTACCAGCACGGAGTACAAAATCAATGGTTTCACAATACTATTGAATTAGTTACTTCCATGTCTTTTCTCCAACTTTTTGAAAGACTTTCCCCACTAACCATGCCAATATATACCCACTTCACTGTCATGAAATACTTGCACAAAAACAGATGTGCTATGTATATTTAAAACCTACAAAAATTATTTTGTTTGCTTGCTTAACATGATTTTTTAGGAAAAAAATGTAACCTGTATTTTTTTTTCTTCATTGCAACATAGTTAAATCTAAAGCATTTTTTTACAAAAGTGCACTGAAGAATATATATGTGTGTGTGTATGTGTGTGTGTGTGTAACTATTCCATATATGTAGTGACAAAAGTTAATATCTCTTTCAAACACTTTGGACAGGAGGCAGCTCACAGCTGTTAAGCAACAGAAGGATTTGCTCTGAAAATCAGTTTTCCCATTTTCAGTGAAACAGAAGACACTGAAGCATTTCTACATCATACTACCTTTAGAGACTTTTCTATGGATCTCATCACTACACCTTGTAAGTAATTCACAACACAAAATGGATCAAAGAATTTTCTCTGAGACAATCAAAATTACCCTTTTCACAGGTGTGACCCCAAAGAAGTGGGTACTAGTGGCAGATCTAGGAACAGAGACTGAATTTCCTGGTTTCTAGCCCTTCAACAGGTAGACTGATTTTCTGCCCCTCCATAGAAATGGTGTTGTGATGTCAGTAAAGTCAAATATACAGACTGTCTGCTATCATTTGATGTATGCTAAAACAAGCCAAGTGTGATGAGACATTTCTGCTTAAAAGTGTTGCATGTTAACTGACATTAGATTTAGAATGATTTTGAGCTTGAACACATAAAATTCCTCTGAGATTGTCTCTCCATAGACTCTCATAGACACCTAAAAAAGGTTTCATCCTAAATATTAGAAAAACAACTCAGGCTGGATGAAAGGGTGCCCACATTTGCCTACTTCCTACAGATTGTGACACTATGTAGCTAGATGAGATGCCAAGCTTTACAATAATCATAACTCACCTGTTAAAATTATGCCTGTGTAACTGGCTGTATGCTATCTCCCTTCCTAGAGGTGAAAGCTGGGACTGGCTAGAGTTATCTTTGCTCCCTCTATGCTTCTACCATTCTCACAGTACAGGGCAGGACAGGAAATAAAATTATCATTCTTCTAAGAGTAAAAAGACTAAGCCAATGGACATTTATGATATCGAACTCTGCCCACACTTCTTATGAGGTTAATTAATTTATATACCACTCTTTTGCTCGTATTTTCTAAAATAAAATTGCTCTAGACAATATTCAAGAAGTGATACCTTTTATGCAGAAACAATTGTCTGCACAGTTTCACAGTTTAAAGAAAGGTTATTTTGTGTCAAAAGACAATTGAAAATCCTGCTTTCCTGAATAAAAACTCTGCAAAATGTCACACAAACAGGTAATTAAGCCTGATAAAATAAGCTATAGAGCATAATCAGGTTTATTAAAGTCCTCTTGAACTCTTTTCTCATGTTTCTCATAGATAATATAGAAATAACCATAGTATTTATATGCGTAAATAATAAAAAAATGATTTTTTTAAATTGGCTTGGTTGGCACTTGCTATTCAAAACAGTGTTACTGGGCTAGAATAAGACTATTTAAATGTGGAAACTAATCTGATTTGGAAGAAAATTAATTTTAAACTAAATGTAGAAACATTAATGCTCTTCTTAAATTCCAGCGTTGAAGAATATTGAGGGCTCTGTGGTAACTGGTCATAACAAATATTTTCTTTTTTTCCTCATTAGCACCATAAATTCCTTAGAAAGGGCAACAAATTGGTTTCCTGTGATAGATGCAATTTCTAGGAACTACAGCTCAAAGCAAAACTCATTGCTGAAATAGTAATCTACTGGGGTATGATGGAGAGTAGACTTCAGGTTTTGCTTAATGATATTTCAGGAACATATTCCAACAAAAACAAAGGGCTTAATTCTAAACAATTACATTTGGGGCATGTTCATGATGATAGAAAGGATTTAAACATTTGTCACATTCACCATATTTGCTGTTAATGTAGATTCTGGTAAAATATTGAGAACAATGTAGAAGACAGAAGAGCATTTCACATATTTATAGTTTTCCTTAAATGAAATGTCAAAAGTCAGATATAACATCCGTAAGCACAATAGCTTAATACTTCCCCAATGAAAAGGGAGATAATACTGAGTTTGTAAGAATGCATAATTAAGTATACATTGGAAATTTTAATATACTCAGTGTATTTGATAGTACAAAACTATCTTTTACTAGCTCAGCAAAATTCCATCTATTGAATGACTCTCAAAGAGTAAAATGAGTAACAGGTTAAAGCATGGATTGTCCAGACTTTTTAAATGATGAGTAAATGAATCCAAGAGTCTCTGCTTATGGGCCTAAATGAAGCTTGCAGGAAGAGTAGGCACAGAGTTTTTGTATGAGCTTGAGAAGTCTCAGGTGATGGTTTTAAATTGTTTATGAGGCTTTGCAAAAACAATTTACTTGAATTGAATCGTATTGTTCACCCTGAGATTAAAGTGTGATCCGAGTGCTGCAAGTTCACTTAATTTAATCCTTTAGTCTAGGTTTGACTGATAGTTTAGCAAGCTGAGTACTACTGAGAAGACTACAGCTACTTCTCCATTTATATGTAAAACTGTGTTTGGCATCATTGAGAGCACCTCTACAAATTGTGACAGTACACATTCACCAGAAGTAAAACCATTAAGAAGAGAAAAAGAGATCTTGTGTCATACAGCTCCCTTTCCCACTGGTTGCCACTTCACATAATATTCCTACCAATAATTTACCTAACTTGTTTTGTAACTAGCTAAAAAAATTGCATATCACATCCTCCTTGACAGTTTTTTACCAACATATTGTGTTCTTTAGTGTTCTTGTATGAAACAACTGAAAATAAAGTGATACTGGAAAAAGAGTGCTCTTTATTTGTACAAGAAATCTCTGGGTATATTCGGCTGGTCCTATGAGTAAGACAATTCAGATTTGGCTTTAAAAGCTCTAAATTAACCTCTTCCTAAAAGATAGGAAAATGAGAGTCGGATGGACATATTTTTTCTCTCATCCAAGCAGAATAACAGCAAACAGAAAGTAGAATGTCACTTGTCACAAATATCTTTCACTCCCTCATTCTGTCATAAAAAAGACACTACCCAACAATGAAGCAGTCATAGGAGGCAAAGAGGAAAGAAGTAGTTCACAAAAGCTATACTACCACTTGCAATTCTGAAGCTCCCAGTATCTTGCAAGTTAATCTAACAGAAGGAAAAAACTCTTCATTTGGTCTCCCACTGTTTTGCTGCCCTTTCCCCACTGGTATTGTAGTAGGAGGCAATATAAAAGTGCTTTTATCCCATACAAATTGCTTGACTGCTAAACTCTCTGAAATCTGAAAATCACAGTAGTTACACAATTTTTTTAAGGGTTCTTTCTTTGCAGTTGCTTCTGACCAGAAAATTAAATACAGAAGAATGAAATTGCAATGAACACAGAAGACAAAATTTTGATTTCGTTTCCAGTTGAAGAAAAATTTTATTGAAATAAAATTGGTATATTTGAGATAAGAATCTGATCAGAGGTACTTAACAATGCCTTAACATTTCCAGGTTATTTTTTTTTTTTTCTAAGAAAATGTCTTTATTCAGAAAAAGGCTGAAAATTTCACAGATATATTTGCATACTTAGTGCATTTATTTCTGCAAGATGTTGCATCTTAAATATTTTGGTGGTTTTCTCCTTTCTTTTTTTATCATCTTTAGGTAAGATTTGCAAATGCTCCGAACTCTCTAAGTGTGATCCATGGACTGCAGTTATTTCATACACCATTTCTAAGCATCAATTGAATGAAAGACAAGGAATAGAAAATCAAAAGAAAGAACCTGGGTGCTGATTTTTTTAACAAAACTGTTGGTACCAATCTTTAAAGTTTTCTGATATTCCTAAACAATGTGTTCCAATAGAAAACTGTGCTTTTCTTTACATCTTTTGCATCTTTTTTCCTTCTCATTCTTGTATGTCTTAACTGCAATTTTCTTTCTTTCTGTATTTTATTAATTTCCTTTATGTAGAATTACTAAAGTTCCAGACTAGCAATCAAGTTTAAATAAACAATGTACACATAGAAAATCTGAATCAATTCAAAAATGAGAGAATTGATTTTTTTATTTTAATTTTGCTCATTGATTTTGTTCACATAAAACAAAATCAATATGGTAGCAGCCTACTGACTTTGAAGTTTGATAATATATCTCAGTACAATAAAGAGGTCAAAGCCCCTACTGTATCATAAATTCCTCCACTCAGAACTAATTACTCCAAATGGAAAAAAGTGGCAGACTATCAGTTTTGAAGGGATAAGCACAAAGGATGAGCTAATTCAAACATAAAAGCATAACAATCAGGAGAGAAAAAATATTTTGCAGCATTTTTGTTCATACAGTTGAAAAGCCATACTATGAAGGCAATATACAGCCTTGTTACAAATTTGATGTAGTTTTCTCACAGAGTTATACCAGATTTATATCACGAACTTCTATGGGCTGAAGTTATGCTTTATTCCTAAGAAAAATACCTTGTTCAAAAATTATTATTTAAATATCCTCTTTTGTTGCTTCTTGTGATGAAGGATATGACTAAATAAATTATTTAGGAGAAAATATTCAGCCCTTCTCTAAATCATAAGCTGATATATAGAATAATATCCAAATACATATATAAAATTAATATAAAAATTGGTGTGCATATAGAGATATATCTACATATAGAGAGAAATAGATAAAATTGGTGTTGGCACTATAGCCTTTGTTTTTATGTGATAGATATAGTTTAGTAATGACTGCAGAGTCAGAGGTTTCCTGCATATATGGTTTTGATACTGGCATTTCTACAATCCTTGATACAATTATTCTAGTCTGGACTGCTCTAGACAAGTGAATTCAGTTGTCTTTAGCAACCAGACTATACGAGTACCGTGTGAGTGATTATTGATTTCCCTATTTGCAGATAGTCATTTAGGATGTTTGGTTTCTTCTTCATATCTACCTCAATTTCCTTGTAGAGCCATTTCTCTCAGCAGAAGCACCCAAAGGTCCTTGACTTGAATCCTCTTCCACACTCTCTCTCATGTACCCGAGCAGGACAAAGATTTTCAAATAAGATTCTTCCTGGATTTCCAGAATTTCAGTCATGAGGTATATTTTTTCCTTTGTTTATCTAGCATATCATCAGAGTTGTTCTTTGCTTTTTTTCAGAAAACCACGAATACTTCATTGATTCAAACACTGAAACTTCAACCTTGTTCACACTCATCTCCCAGTTACTAATTCAATGAATCATCTAATCAAATTTCAGTCCTTTCAAAGACGGAACAAAGAAAAAAATGGTGTTTTCATCCTATTCATACTTGTGAATAAGACAGTATTTGATCCTCTTCCTCCACTTACGATCAGTTCTGCTTACCAAACCCTTCTCATGTACCATTTGTTTTCCTGTTTTGGGTTCTTGAATCCATTTAATATCTCTCCAAATGCATCCAAAATGTAATCTGAATCTCTTCTTTTCCGTTGTTTTTATCATGATTTATCTTTTTTGTTTTGTTTTTTTTTTTTCTAATAGCTTTGCTTTAAATGTTCACTTAGTTCCGCAGTAACCCTGCCCCCTGGGAATCAATGTCTTAACATAAAAGTAAAGAGAGGTCATGGATTTTGTGATCCAACGTCCCTTAGAGTTGGAGTGTCATTTCATAAATAATTCACTTACGAGCACATACATTCATTTTACATGATTCCTCAATGTGGCCAGGGTGCTGCGTAGTCTGCACTGTATCCACCTACAAAAAATACAGAAATATATGTCTGCTTACCAGGGTGTGAGTAGGGCTTGGCTAACTTAATCTCCTACCATGGATCTTACTAGTGAGGAAAAAAATTCTCTTCTCTGCTTTAGGTCCAAACATATTCCATAGAATAACTATTTTGGCAGCAAAGACAGTTAGAACTGTCTATTTCATACAGACATGTACAGAAACATAATGTTTCACATTTCTTAAGAAAAGGAAGGAAGTAAGTGAACTATGCCCAGAAACAGGCTGGTTTTAAATTGTAGACAAAATTGAGTGCTTTATAAATTCTTCTCTTTCTTACTCAGAGTTACTGCAGACAGAGTAAAGAATAATATAGATGTCTCAGGTATCAGTGATGAGCATAACTCTTCTCCATTAAATGATGGGATAAATGGTGGAGTACAGAGAGTTGAAAGAAGAAAAAAATAGAATTTTATAAGAAAACAAACAGGCAACTCCTCTTTCCCTTCATCTCTCTCACTTAACCACCAGATGAAATGCAGTGAGCAAGCCAGATTTGAAGGGCAACATACAGCATACAATGGCAATTCTATAAACAACTACATTCTTCAAAATCCAAGTATCAACTATCATGCTCTGAGGTGGACATAAAGAAAATGGAGACCTAAGGGAGAACCTTCTTCTTTTGAATCACTTTGATCAATATGCTTGTGAAGGAAATGAGACACTAAAGAGACATGCACACCTAGTGACAAACAATGTAGGTTTCTGTCCAATATATTCTTCAGAAACAGCACTTAAAATATCACTTGAAATTGGGTTATCCACATAAAAAAATGTTAACCTGTTATTGTGGGTTACATAACATGTTTTGTTGGCATTCATCAGTCTTTTCGACTTTTCCAGTACTGTTGAATTATTAATAATTTTTATTTATTTTACATCACTGACTACTGCATGCTTATTTTAATGAATCACTTCTTCTAATCTGTTACACATATGTAAATTTAAAACCAAATTACACAAAAGTAGGAGAGCAATGTCAAGCATCTCTATAAAATATCTTTTACTCTATGAACATAATCCATAAAAGACTCCCAAATGTACTCAAATAATAATGCCTCCTCCTCAATCTATGATTTTCTTACAGGAGACCATTTGGGACAAGCAAGCAAAACACTCTGTTTTGGTTGCAGAAGAAAGATATTTACACCTCAGTAAAATTCTTCATTATCACCAACAAAATTATGTACAAATCTCTTTGTTCAATTTAAACTGACTGAACTTGACAAAACAGCAAAAACATTAAGTAGGCCAAAACATTCAATAAAAATATAGGTAATGTATCCATTTATCTACCTACCTACCTGCCTGTTTTTATTGGTCTCTCCATACCTTTCATTTAAGTTCATTGAGTACCTCAAAATTCCTAACTTAACACTTATTCAAATTAATGTAAAATTAAGTTTTGCTAACTTTAAGGACAGTACATTCACTGGAATGGTAGACTTGTCCAGTATGCAATCAACAATTGTGAGCATTCGGTACACTCATAAGATATTTCTGAGGTAAAAAAAGTTCATAAATGTAACATATACCTTCAATATTGAGAACTTTCTTGTATATTTTTCTGATATCTTGTATGACAAGACACTGATACCTTTTTTTTCAGTTTACAAATCAAATCATAAATTGTGAGAGAAAAGCTAAAACAAGCAAAACAAATTACCTGGCACATAGTAGACAAAATGTTGAATCTCTTTTTTATCACAAATGAAATACCTTTTGTCATTAAATGTCAAACAATCATGGAAGCCTCAGTGTGTGTGTGTGTGTGCATTACCTGCAGTAATATACACCTGACACAGCTTAGAAAGGGGAGGATGACAGTGCAATTTGTTGTGCCTCTTTACCTTACATCCTAACAATCAACCAAGTCTGCATCTCCTGCCAATCTCTGGCACACCCTGTGCGGGCACAGAGAGCAAAATGATGGAAGGCCCTGCACCTGCACTGCAAATGCTACACACTACGTGACAAACTAAAGACAATGCTGGAACAAATCAATGCTTCAAAATGCTCAGTGGTGCTCAGAAAGGTGTACAGAAGCATTCCAAACATAGACTAAAGAAAAATTCACACCCAAATCACATTCCTGTGCTCTGTGTCATTACTAGATGCATTCATACATAATAATTGACAGTAAGTAATTTAAAAATTATCTTTTCTCCCCAAATTTCTGTTAAATTAGGTGGTTTTTACCTCATTTTTCTACAGCAGTTGAAGAATCTTGCTAATTTCCATGAAATTGATACTATTGTCTTGTTTCTCCTTCCATTTCCTTGCACAAAAATGCACATACACCAGAGTTAAGTGAAGAATTGAGAGTCACTACCTCAGTTGTCAAGAGCAAGATGTGTGCAGCTCTCCACTAATCCAGTCCATAATATTAAAATATAGGCCTGGAAGTTTCTTACCACATACTGAGTACACTTGCTTATCATAGGCATAATTTCACATAATTTCTTGAAAGGTTACAATTCTTTTGCCTGAATATTTCAATGGGAAATTGTTTCCAGAATTTCAATATTGCAGTACATAAAAATTGTTGTAAAAACAACCCCAAATTTATTCATGGATCTTTATTTTTGTTTCTCCTTTTTCCTTAACTTACATATCCATGGCCATTGGGAAGCAATCTTTTAGTATTAGTGACATATATTTGCTATTAATTGTAATTATTTTTCATTAAATAAGTGAGAAGTCACACTTTAACAAAGTATATTGATCACGCCCATAATGTAGTGCTGCAAACTTGGAATTATTAACTTCTGCAAGTATCGTTCTATTGTGAGGGGATGGGGGGTTACCACTCATTTCACTTTATTCTTAGCTCTATACCTCTGTCTGTGAATATATTCTGATTGCAATATGTATTACATATTCATCTGATGGACGTGTGCACATGACAAAAATGTGACAGATTCCAAGTTTCTGCAACACTCTTAAACGGAACTGAAAGGCACAACATGCTCATTTTTGCCCACTACAGAAAATGCCAGATAAAAATATATCTCCATAGATTTCCTGTTACATTTCACAAGATACTTCTAACCTATTTTTAAACTTCTTATACATATGTAACTTCATTTTCAATTTGTGTCAGAAATCAAAATAGGATATGGGGACCTACAGAAATTCTATTGAATATATTTTTTTAGAATGCACATGTTGCATAAGGAAAGCTAATTCTCATATTCTTAAATAAACAGAAGAAAATTAAACAGTAAATGAAATATTCACTATCTTCATGTTGTGCCATTTGTACACACATGTAAAGACCATATATAGGGCAAAAAATAGGCAAAATGTAACTCATGAACAGTTTTATTCTGAATGAGAAATTAATGAGGACTTCTACACATTATCACAAAGGGATGCATGGATTTTGATAATTAAAATTTCTGTAATAGATATTGTCTAAATTAATATAAAAATTTTATAATCTTGAAAATAAAAGTTTAAAAAAGAGAAGTTAAAGAAAACAGTTTTAAAGAGCAACACTCCTAGAGTTAGCACACAGTTTAACATGGTTGTATTCTCACCTAACCTCATTGAAATTAAATTTTGTCTTTTTTTTCCTGAAACTACTTCTGAGTCCTGTATGTCATGTAAATCAAGTCCTTCAAAACTAATATTTTTAATTCTTACAGAAACAAAAACAAAGCTAAAGCCAAAACAAACAAAAAATATCCTCTTAACTCATCATTACAAGCCTAAAATTGATAAAATAAACATATATCATCTGTTATCTTTACAAACTTTCTGGCTGATTGATTGCCTTCTCACGCTACGCTTATCAATGACTTTTGAACATTTAGGAATCTGTCAAATCCCACCACTTACGTTACTTTCATAGTCACACTTTGCAATATTATGCTGGCGTATCAACCAGTCTTGATGTTAAACACTAGAAGACTACTGGCTCACAAAGTCTGTGGCTACAGATGGAAGAACTGTGAACATGCCATTGACCTGAAAGTAACAAATTCATCTCCACAAAATAAAGAATTTATAATTTAGAAATTTTTTTAAAATCACATCCACATAAATGTTTAGGAATCAGTTCTTTTTAACAAATCCAAAATGTTTTAAATTAATGACAAGCATATACCTTCTATTAGTAGTAGGTATGAATGGAAACCAAAACAAAATTTATCCCATTAAACTCTCTAATCCACTCTCACAAAAGCAGTGCAGTGCAATACTAAAAAATTTGCCTATTTAATACTAGTTACAAGAATGACTTGCTGTTCCTGAAGCACAAAACTGTCTTCATTACAATCAACTATAAAGATATCATTGTTCTATCTTCAGTACATATGCATTGATTTTGTCAGGTAGACCATTTTTGGAAATAGAAGTATAAAAGTATTGCTAAAAGTATTTTGAAGGCACAGAGTGGAATAACATAGTATTAATTTACCCAAAGTCTCAGTAATGCAAACTTCCACATGGTTTGCATTCGACTTACATAAAACATTTATCAAAATTCAGTCACCTTACTTATTGATGTACTGCATTAAGAAGCACTATAATGCTAAGAATTATACCTATTTAAGTTATTTGTTACAATCAAGCCACAGAAACTCCAGACCTCCTTAAAAACTGAACAATACTGCCATTTCAAGAAATAAAAGGGTTCATGGAAAAACAGAAGCACAACTACTGATATCTCCTTAGAAGCCTCTGTTGCTGAAACCTCACACTGAGAAGTTTGTGCTGCTCCTTTACCAGTTTACAGAACATAGCTTGATCTTGGTGTAGATAATGCTACTAACAGTTTAATATATCATTATGAAGCTAAGGTCTTAAAATCATGGCCCAGGTTTTGTTGTTGTTTTCTTTTTCCCTCTTAGGAATACACAAACTTACTGAAAGGAAAATATCTGTAATTTTATTATTCTAAACGGATGAAGTTCCCTTTCAAAACTATCAAGATATTTTTATGTTACCTCAATCTCAGAGAGCTGAAACTTTTTTTTTCAGTTTCTAAACTAAACAGATAGTGTTTATTTTCTGTTATGAATATTTGATATGAATATGAATATAAATATTTGCTGTTATGAAAACATTTTTCTTTTATAAGTTTTGCTGATATTTATTCTGAATATATTTATGAAGAGCAATCACATCTCCTCTCCCCACTTACTTTCTTAATGCTCTGAGGTAAATGTAGCAGTGGCTTAAAACCAAAGGGCAGGAAGAGTTACCATCTGCTCCACCCTTCTGAGAGGCACTAAAGCCTTCAGGGCAGGGTTCTATGACATGTCTAGGAAAGAGTTCATGTACTGTTGCAGCCTTCAGCTGGGTGTATTAAAGTAAAAGAATTCCTGTTTTGGTTTACCCTAATATACAAAGCAGTGGTTCACAAAGTGATTCAAAGGAGCTTCAAGTATTCATGCCTTCAGGATAGTAACAACTTCTGCCATCCAATTTTAGCTTGCCACGGCACGTCTCTCAGAGCCTTAAGTCTGAATAAGCAAAGTCCTTTTAGTCTTCTCTTCCACAGCTAAGTCTATATTCCATGGTTATTAAACAGCTTTTTCTGAATGCTTAAAAGTAAGCTTAATTCTTCCTGAAAATGGTTGACTGGAATAACAGAACTGTTTTTCAGAGGAAGGCTCATGAATGACTTCGCAAATGACCTGACTATGTCTGTTTCTCTCACAGCAGCATCCAGATTGATGCAGTCTTTTATGACAAAAATGGATTTGTTTGTGTCACTAGTGCTCTTAGTAACTCTTGCCTAATTTATTAAATTCTTCTCTTTTTCTACTGCTCCCATGTCATAATTTCCTAACTGAATTTATATCTTGTTCTTGTTTTGTTTTAAGTTTTAACTGCTTAAGTCTAGCATCTTTTCTAGTCCTTCATCTAATACAATCTAATTCTCACACAAAATCATGATGTTTATCATATTTGTTCCATAATCAAGTCTCCTTATTACATTTGCACTAATTTTGCTTTAAAATATAAAGCAAAAAGTTTCTTAAGATTGATTCTTGACTCAAATAACTTCTTATAATGCTTACCTTTGCAAGAAAAGCAATTGTCATCTCATTTAAGTGAATTTCTTACATATATTTTTGATTCCTTTAGTAGTACCCATCTTCCTCAGGTGCACAAATAATTTCCCAGGTGGCACAGTATCAACTGATTGCTGAAGTCCAAGGAAAGAGATTACTAAATTTTCTTTGTCTAGAAAATTGGTTATCTTTTCAAAGAAACTTATCAGATTGGTTTGTATGAACTCTTTTCTGTAAAGGCATTTTCAATTTTCATGCTATCTCCCCTTGCTCTTTATGTCAGTAACTTAATTTTTTTTCATATAAACTCTGCTCTACTGTTTGATAAAAGATGAGGTTACACTTTTAGACCTTTATCCTTTCTTTTCCATCTTCTCCACTACTTAAATATAAATACTGCATATGTTATTCTCCAATAAAACAGTGCTCTTTTTTTCCCTTAACAGATTTATTTAAAAGAAGATGTGGCATACTCTGCTCTGTATCATTCAGAATTCTGTGGTGACTCGTGTCTGGTCCTGTTTGACTTACATACATCACACTCCTGGTTTTGCTTTTCTCTCAGATGCTTCCAGCTTTTGCCTCCCATGAATATCTCTATCACATCTACATAACCTTTCCCTTCTAAGTGTAACAATTATCCTGATTCTCTCCCTTGCTCCTATTGCTTAATAAAGTTCTCTTTTAATCATCCCTTTAATGTCTACCTTAGCTGACATTTGTCAGCACTTTATCCTGGTGATGACCACTACAATGTACATCTCTGATTATCTGACTTCCTGTATCCCTCATTTCCAGCTCATTCAATTCCCTGATCCCGCAATTTATTCCATTTTTAAAAAAAAAAGTCTTATGCATATACATGGCATAGTCACCTATGGAATTTGAAATATTTGCTTTACAGACAAATATGAAGAATATTTCTGTATCAAAATCCCAACTTTCCTCCTATCTGTCACTGTATATAAAGTAATTGTCTACTCCTACTACTGAAGGCCAGTGTTGAAGAGAATAAACTGTATTGATTGAACAGGGGATGTACTCCTCCAAGTCCCAGAATTAATCTGCCTAGAGGCAAAATGTCTGTGTCCTCTACTAATGATCCTTTGTCACTTCAAACATAGTATTATATTTATTTATAATTTCTCTGGCCATCATACTGTACTCATCAAGACAGAAAGAAAATTAAGAATGGCAAGACTTCAGTGTCTAACATATAAAAAAGCTGAGGTAAAAGACAAATATGGGCATTTTTTAATGTAATTTTATTTTTAGAGGCATTAATATTTGGTTGTTTTGAGGGAGATTTTTAAAAAATTTCTTTATGTATAATCTACATGGAATGGCAGCTGTCAATTAAATTTGTTGCTTACTAAGGTTTCCATTTGCACATACAAGGCCAGAAAGGACTTTTAGTAAAATGTTCATGAGAGGCAGAAGAATTACTCAAGGAATTAAATACTTTATAGATATATTTAAAACAGATCACTGTGATGTGGTAGAAATAGCATTTATGGCTTACTTTGTAAAGGAAAGTCTTACTTTCCATCTCATTGGCATGAAAGACTTCCCAGGAAAGCTGTGTAGTGCATGCCTTTGGAGACACTGTGCCAGTAATCCCTGCTCAATAGAGACACTCCTACTCTGCCTGGGCTACAATAGACTCCAGGGGCTCCTCTTGCCTCGCCAGCACTCCTCACTCAGCCCCCTGACTGCCCTTGATTGAGAGAAGCATTTGTTCTCCTCTCTAGTCAAAATGCACCAATGCATGTGTGAAGCAGAGACCTGCTGCTCCTTCTTGAGTGAATAAAACTCCATCCATTCCCAAAGGCACAGTAGGGCTCTAAAGGTAAAGACTTACACAGTAGCCAAAACTAAAAGAAAAAGTTATGCAAAGCAGGGAGAGCGAAAGATGTTGGGAAGTTGGTTTAGCTGTTTTATACAGGATCCTTAGGAAGGAAATGACAGACCTACCAGCCTTTATACCAAATTCCAAAGTAGATAACAGTCTCACCTAGAAAACTCACTGATCACAGCAATATCTCTCCTGGTAGAGATGCTTCAGTTTAAAAAAAAAGGTAAGGAAAAGACAAGTATAAAGAAAATGTCAGAAGATGAAAGAAAGCACTTTTACCAGTGTACCAACTATTTGAAAAGAACTGTCACAATAGGCATAGGTTGAACCCACTGTTTGAACAGATCACGGAAAACATGGATGTAAAATAGAGATTCAGAAAGTGACATTAAAGGAGAGTGTTGTTCAGTAAACAAAACATGAAATTAGGCTTCCAGAAGCCCTCTTAAGTGTACCTCCAAGTTACAATCAAAAGGATTTTAAAAGGTACAAATTCTTGGTACATTCATCTAAATAATCACTTATGCTATGGAAGCATCATAATGATAAACTAAGTTTATAAAGAATAGAGCTATTCTTAGATGTTATATGTATGCAAAACACTAAATTGTTGTAACAATACCATAAACCTGTCTGTATTGTCAACTACTCACTTTCTTAAAATTAAGTTCAAAACAAGAAGTGGGAGTTTTTTGTATCTATGTCTTCCCTTTCAAAGGAAACATAAATTCCATGCTTCTAAACCACTTGCAGCTTTTGAAGTCCTTTATCAAGGAGAAGTATGGTGTTTCCTAACAAACAAGGGTTTATTTTGTAGTGTGCCTTATGAGTACACTATGGTAGATTGGTTTAAATAAAGTCTGTCAAATTATCAGAAGTTTTTTCTACATTTTGCAAATTACTTTTCCTTCTCTATTCGCTTTTTGCTAATGGAAACAGAGTAAGTTATTTTTATCTTTAACATATGATGTAGAATGAAGAAAAAAATAAGAAAAAATATGCAATTAATGATGTGACCTTTAATTTCTTAGACACGTTTTTAAATTAAATATAAAATGACCAAATTTAAGCTAGATTTGACAATGGTTATATATATGAAATAATGTCACATATTAAACTTAGGCTGTCATGCTAAGAGTTCACATGTAAAATATCTGAACAGAGGAAAGCAAAAAAATGTTGCATTCAAATATCCGTAAGATCAGTTTAACTACCTCACATTAGATTGCACTCTGGTGATTCAAACATAGCATCATTTACACACTTACAGATTTTAGGTAACTACTAATCCTTTTGCCCATGAATTGCCAATTAATATATGTACAGAATTTGCAAATGGGAGTACTAAATTAACACTATAAACTGGTTTAGTTTAGCTTTTAGGATTGGGGTTTTTTTCTCATATTTGATCAAAAATTTTTTAAAAAATCTTTTTCCAGTGAAGTAGAAAAATTTTTGTTGTAGGACCCAAAATCAATCTTAAGTGTACTTCCATTTCTTTTGTATCAAATTACATCAATATGCAGGGGGAAAAGACTTTTCTCTGTCCAGGTAAGTTACAGAAGAACAATGCAGTTTATTTTTACATGGCTGCCCCTACTGCAGATATTATCAGCTGCAGTACTCAGGAGTAACACCCGTTAAAGTGGCTGTCCCATATCTTGGAGGGGAGATGAACTACCAAAGATATTTTTCCAATTAAGTTTCAGGAGACACATGTACACCAATGAAACTGTGCCTAGCCTGGCTGGCAAGCAGAGTACACCAGCCAAGACTGATAGGTTACAATTCTAGATATTTATTTATGGGGGTTTCTGTTTCAAATGGAAGGATGCCTCAGAAATTAAAAATGAGTGTATACTTCATGTATATTTTAATTGGTTTTCTGCATCACTGTAGAGCATTTTACAAATGAAAGGCCTCTCTCTCTTTCTTCAAATAGCAAGGCTCCTAAGCTGATTTCATCTTAAAATTTGCATAACCTTTTCCCTGATGTTTTTCAGTAGTTATTTCTTGTAACTTGAGTCCTCCTTTGGATGCCCACAAACACAGATTTTTTTTTTTTGAGAAATTTCCAAGTAATGCCTTAGCTTCTTCAATAAATTGAGAGACCTGCAAAGACATTTTCTTAAAGACTTCAGGTAATGTATCTGAGGGAAAAAACATTGATGCTTTACTCCAACTTCTGGCTTTCCTAGGAGCAAACAAATACATAGTGTAGGTCCATAAACACCCTCTGCTTTGTAGGATGAAAATTACTTAAGTCCCTTTTGTGTATCAGGCAGGAACTTGAGAAATCCAAGGCTGTAGATCTTTGAATAGCTACATTTAAAATCATGCAAATTAATTTTGTGATATTGTAGAGGGGACTAAAAAGAAGGAAAATATCTTGACAGATTTTAGTATAATACAGTAGCTAAGCTGTGTGAGCAGATTGACAAATAAGACCAATTTATTGCAGAACACTAAATAAACAGCAGCAGCCTGAACTCTGGTGTTTCCTTGCACAGACTGTGGGTAGCACACTCAGCTTTTACTTTATGGACAGTGAGTTCCACTCTCAACAGAACTTTAAACCTTAGTAAAGTCTTTCTGCAAATTATTTCTTTTGAGTTAAAGTTGAAGAGAATGTACACTTGCAGCACATCTTATGACACATTTAAAAGTAGCAGAAGAGAAACATACACTGGACATTTGCCCCCCTGCTACTAGGATGAACAAGAATTTCACCAGGATCATTTATATCTGCTCAAGTGGAGAGCCATGTTCAATAAACTTTCCCCCCTCTTCTATTTTAAAGACCATGTTTACGAAACCTGCTTTTGTAGGTGCTTGCTAATGCTCGAAATGATTGAAACAAGCAGTGCAGATCACCGTCCTGGGTCGTGATCCACAGAATTTTACATAAAATTATCTCTATGGAACTATGTTTCATGAAAGCCTGTTATGATTCAAAACTATAAAGATAACGATTAAACCAGAATTACTATGCTACTCACAGAGTGGTTTGCATTTAATAAGTAATTGTTCTACCATATGCTTATAAAGAGAGAGGAGGGAAAGAAAAAAATAAAAGGAATTAAAAAGGTGTTGCATCTTCAGTGAGTGCAGACATTTTAGATCTACTTGATTTACTCAATTTGTTTTAAGAGTGAAAAGCAATTTTTGACAAAACTGTCATCTTTAAAATATGGTGATATTTTATCTTCTCCCTTCTGCACTATTTAGATTGCTGGGAACTGAAATACTTCCAGCAGTCACTGTGTCCAATTTTTCAGAGCTGTCGCTTCCTAACAAATCTGCTTAAGCAAAATACTTATGTTAGAAAACAGAGCAAACATATGATATAAAATACATTCTACATTTCTTTGCAGGACAACTGGTATTCAAACACAAAACAGAATGAGTATGTAAACATCTGTAATTTGAGTTCTACAGATTTTTTAACTGTAAATCTGATTAATTTCCAAAAATGATAAAATTAGCTATTTTTTTTTTTTTACTTAGCTGGTTTGGGGGTTTTTTTGTTTTGTTTTGTTTTGTTTTTTCAATTATTATAATCAATCAAAATAAAAAAATAATCAAAATGTATTTCCAAAGAAAACAGTCCAGGTCATTAAAACTAAAAAAAACATTTCATCTGAAAGACAGAAAACCAGAAGATGCTCAGTTTTAACCCTCTGTGGTTCACATGCCCTTTTGGTCTGTATTTGATGCCCTGCAAGGTCACATAAAACTGGAACAACTTTACACTTAGGTGTCTTTAGCCTCCAATATAAAGAGAACAGCCATTACATGACATGCAAACAAATCCTGTAGGTTGCTAAAAATTACACTAAAAATATGTTAAGATCGTTACCTAAGACAGGTTACATTTTGTAAAAGAAAAATAAGAAAAAACCTAAACAAACCACAGTATAAAACAAAATGTTTCTTTCAAGAGTGAATTTTAAACTCTGAATGCCAAGAAATTTTACAAATTAAAAAATGCAGAATGTTGGTGGCTCTTACAAAATGGTAAATATTAAATTTTATTTTCAGAATTTTAAAAATATTTTCTGATTTTATCAATTTAATTATACAAAAATCTTATTAATGTTTGAAGTTTATACATGAGGAACTATGTTAGACTAATGTTACTCCTACTGCTTTCGAAAGTCTATCAAGTTAGAGGAAAGTCAGTGCTTCTTTCTGTGTGCAGTTCAAATCCTAATACTCTGATGTCCCGTTAACACCAAGTGTGTCACCCTTTACCACCACAGAATCAATGCACTGGAATGTCACGGCACCCTGATGAGCCACAAAGCCCCTGTATACATTTATTAGACAATGATTTTGTATTACTTCAGGGAAGAAACGTGTCAAGTTAAAATCAATTTCAAGTTTCTTACTAAGAAGGAAATAGTCCTAGGTAAATAAATGATTTTTATTTCAGATTTCACTCAATCAAACATAGGATGTAAACAAGGAAGTTAAAATCATTTAGACATCCCCTTCTGCATAACGACACTTGAATGTGCACACTGCTCTAAATTCTACTCCTCATTTTCAGGATTTTTTGACATCTCTTTCCCACTCCAGATCATGACCCACACAGCCCTTGATGAAATCTTCTTTCAGGACAGAATTTAAAAAAATAACCTAAAATAAAAATGTTAGTATAATCAAACAATAATACCTCGAATCTTAGTTATACAAAGCTCTTATAAGGATTATTTCATCCATTTTCTCAAATGATCACTAAATATTGGGACTACTACAATGAAGAAAAGACAGTTCCTTACTTTTAAAAAATGCTTCTGCAGCACATTATGAGGAATTGGAGACAAAGTTATTGACCTTTCTGACAGCAGTGGAAAATTGCAGATGAGACAAACTCATCAGCATGTTCTCACAATTAAATCTTAAAAATATTTTCCAAATCTAAGACAAGAACTGTTGATTACTTATGTTCTACCCTTGGATAAGCAATACATACTTGCCAATCGGAGATTACTTGGATGTTTAACAGAAAAAAACATTATTTATAAACCTCTTCCTCAGCTGCTGTGCAGCTGGCAGAGTAAAAATTACTGTCTTTCTTTAACCTCTGGATTCCAAAGCTATGTACATTTGACACACACAGAAACACACAGGCACACCTGATTCCTGTATATCTCCAAGACCTTGTCAGAAACCAAAAAAAGTATAGTTGTCAGTACTCACATTTCCATTAAGGTACATTAACTACTTAAATTCATAAAATAAAGTCTTTCTAATCCATATGAAAAATAGTTATTTTCTCCTTTAAATAGCATACGGCCAGCAGAGATTAGCAAATTCAAACTGGATTCTTATGAACTTTAGTGTTGTATTAATTCATTACAATTTGCTTTAGTATACAGCACAATACTGCTGTAAAAATGGGATTCTTCAATACTTTTTATAAATATGATTCTCCAACTGATTTATATATGTGAGATAATAAATGTATCAGTACTTAAGTTGTAGTAAACACTTGCATGTAAAAGAAGTACATGTAAAATATTGAATGTGTCTCTAAGGTAGTAGTGTATGCCATGTTGCTGACAGATAAGAGGTAAGTTTTTTCTTCACAGAAATGTAAACAAAAACCTATTGCATCTCGTGAATTTTTCTTTATACTGACATAACTTACTGTGATAGAATGACTGTGTGCCATTCTGTCAACCCAGCTGCTGGTTATCCTGCATAATATTAACTAAATTGAGAGGATTATCAGTAGGGCTTTCCATTAATACACTAGTGGCCATAAATGCAAAAAATAAACTCAAAAGAGGCAATGCTGCAACTTTGCTGTGTGAAATCATTGCATTCCATCTCAGAGGCTGTTTCCATACTGGTGCTGCTCTCCTTTTCCCTCAATCAATGACATCTAGTACAAGCAAAGATTAAAACAAACAAACAAA
>VWYP01030335.1:14571-24977 GCA_013400435.1 Pycnonotus jocosus | reverse complement strand
AAAAAAAAAAGTAAAATATTTTTAATTTAAAATATATAAGAAATTTGAAAAATGTGAAAAATTGGTAATTTGAAATCCCAAATGCCAGTCAGAATTTTAACGACATCTTTAATGTAGTTAATTTCTATTGGAATTTATAAAAAGAAATCTGCATTAGTAGTGGTTTTTCAAATCACTTTAGGTGGTTGTTCTTTCATTTGCTTTGCGTACTGATTTTTTTCCAATGGCTAGTCTGCAGTAGTCTTAAAAAAGAGTGATGCAACAGAAAGGAATAAAGTATTTTTAAAAGTAAAACATTTTCATTTTGAATTTTGCATATAAAAACAACCTGCAGACCTAGACTTGCTCATTTCTGTATCATTATTTCATGCTTAGTGAATTTGTATTTTTTAAGTAGTTGCTAAAAATCAGCTAAAAGCTAAAAATTCGAAGTGATGCATGTGCATGCTCCTTAACTGATAAGCTTTAAATAATTAAATGAAAATTCATTGTACTGCAATTATTGTGGTTTTGACTTTTAGTACAGGTAAGTGGATTTCAAATACTATCCATAACAGGAAAAAGAAATTATGATACAGTATAGAAGTGTGGCACGTGGTGTTATGATATTCCAGTTTCAAGGTGAAGGATGGGATGCCTTCATCTTTTATTAGATTCCACATATAAGTTTTTTTGTGGCTGTTGTGGTTTAACCCCAGCCATCAGCCAAGCCCCAGGCAGCCACTCACTCATTCTGCTACTGGCCAGGTAGGAAATGAGAAGGGTAAAAGGTAGAGAAAAATTGTGTGTTCAGATCAAAACAATTAAATAGCAAAAACTGTGACCACAACCAAAGAGAAACAAGGTGTGGATTCAGTGCATCCCATCGGCAGGCAGGTGTTCAGCCATCTCCAGGAGAGCAGGCCCCTGTCATGTGCAGTAGTGACTTGGGAAGACACACACCATCCCTCCAAACGTCCTACACCTTCCTCCTTCCCCCACCTTATGTACTGACCATGATGTCACACGGTCTGGAATATCCCTTTGGATAGTTGGGCTCACCTGTCCCAGCTGTGTCTCCTCCCAACCTCTCAGGCACCCCCAACTCCCTCACCAGGGTGGAAATATAAAAGCAGCAAAGGCCTTGGTTCTGTGTAAGCCCAGCTCAGCAATAACAAAAACATCTCTGTGTTATCAACCCTGTGTTCAGCACAAATCCAAAACACAGACTCACAGTAGCCACTTGTGAAGAAAACTAACTCTACTCCAGCCACAACCAGCACAGTAGTTCAGCTGCTTGTGATGATAATGTTTGTCTTCATACATGGTCAAAAATCTTTTGGAATCCTGGAATAACACGTTTATTCTTGGTCCAGAAATGACCGGAAATGATGAATAAATTCCATTGACTAGTGTGAGTGCAGAGAATTTGTCCATTAGAAGTAAACAAATAAAAAATGGTGAGATGTGAAAAACCTGGAAATTTTGTTTAAAAACGTGTATTTAAATCTTAATGGCTCAGAGTTACAACTTGTACAGTTGGCTCAGTTTGTGTTTGGAGCAAATAAGTCTCATATATGGAAATAAGTATGTGTAAATTGCCACTGTTTTTCTTTTGTTCAGAGTGTTAGACCTTCTGTTTTCAAGTGATTGGAATACCCATAAGAGTTTTGAAGGACACAGTCTTTCAGGCACCTGTCAAGACTCAGAAAGTCTCCTGTGGATAAAACATTAAAAAAATAAGGGTACAGGAAATACCTTGAGATAGTTTACTCCAGGAACAGATAGGTGTACTGGCTCTTCTTTTGCCAAACCCTGCATGATTAACAGGAGAAGGTAATTTTAGAAGCTTCAGTGGCTGTTAGTTTTGTGGGCTCTTGGTAGCAGAGGGGAATAGGAGAGTTAAAATAATAAAGATCCCGTTGCATTTCTGGTGTTTATGTTCCTTCATTCTTGCAACCAGTCTGGCCCAACATGTTGGTGCTTGAACTCAGTGACAGAGATACCTTTCCCTCAGGTGAGCTCTTTAAGCCTACAGAGTTGCTTTCTTGGCTCCTACTTATAACTGCTTTTAGATAATAAGGTAATCCATACTCCCCTCTGCTTAAGAAAACCAACTCAGCTAAATTGGTGTTTGAAGTTTTCTGCACTCCAAAATGAAGTTCAAGAAAACTTCCTTCTTATCTTCATATTTAAACTTTCTATGTTTTACCTGCGTCATGAACCCACTCCTCTATTTCACTGTAGAAACTGATCTCTCTGTACATTACATGTTTCTATTTGAAAACAGAATAAAAACATCTAAAAAAACCCCCAACCAAACCACAACAACAGAAAAATAAACACAACCTCCACCTTTTACAATCAAGTAGGAAATTGATTCAAGTCCATTTTCTCTGTTATGACAGATGGCCAACAAATCTCCAAATATAAATTCTTTTCTCCCTGGTCACTTTCACTTCTGATGTGTTCTGTAGAGTCAGAACACTAACAATTGGTGGCTATTGGTGACAAGTGACAATTGGTATCATTCCTCCTCTGCTAATAGAAAGGCTGTATTGGAATGTGATTCCTAACAAGATCCAGAATTATTTCAGGGTATCGGCTGATACAAATGTGTTAAGATACTGCTGAAGGCTTGAATGAGCTATTTCCTTCAGTACTGTAATAATCGAGAAGGGAAGTAAGCCATTGACACTTCTTAGTTTGAAAAAAGTCAATGTTGAGTCAAGTGGCATTTAGGGCATTACTGCAGTAATTTAGGGTGTTACTGCAATAATTAATCCGTCCCTGTTTAATGACTTATATTGTGTTAGTTAAAATGTGATCTTTTCTATTTGCTGGGGAAATGTATTGTCAGGGCATAAACATTGTACTATTTAGAGAAAAATACAGATCTCCGCTAGAGGGAGACATGGAGTTAAAAGTTGGAGTAGGAATGGCAACCTTAGCTATTTGCAATATATATTCTGAAGAACAAGTCTCCTGGCTTGTCTTAAAAGCAAGCATAATCAGTATTCATTAGTTCTTATTAAAGTAATTTAGTTTTGCAAGATCATTGCTTGAGTAATAATATTTGTCACCTTTGTAAGAAGGGATCATCTCATGCAGTTATGGATGTATTTTTTGTGCAGGGAGTTTTTACGTTCTGTAGTTGTAGTTACATATTAGTTTTACATATTTGAGGATTGACGTTCTCCATGTTTATTTGTTACGATAAAATTTATTTGTTACGATAAAATTCTGAAAGCTTGTAATGATGAAAATTTTTACGTTATGAATTGCTTGGTTAAAAGCAATAGGGAGGTAGAGCAGAAGGTTTAAAGCAAAATATTCTGTTTTCTTCTCCCATAGATGATGGAGAGAAACAGCAAAAACATAACAGACTTTCATCAAAAACCTCTTCAAAAGAGAATTCTCAGTTGCCTGCATTGCCATTGGTAGATCAACAATCATCATCTTACAAAGAAAGATTTATTCCTCCTGAGCTTAGCATCTGGGATTATTTCATTGCAAAGGTAATTTTGTGCTGTTTTAACAATTAAGTGTCTTCTATCACTTCTGGATTGGTAGTTATTCTCTTCTTAGTCATTATTCTAGGTGCTGATGTGATAGAATCTGCTTGTTTTTATTGCTCAGGTTTAGCTTTTTCTATGATGCAGCCTATACATATTTTGAAACAGTTTTCTTGAAAACTGTTGTTATTCAATTAATTTATTTTCGATAATGGTATGAACAAATTGTGTTGATTTTTATAATTACAGAGTACAAATGTGTAGATGATTATGGGTCAGGTATTTTGGGGAACAAGGAAATGTGAGAAGCATTTATCAGCTGTTTCAACTGCATGAAATTCATGTGCATACCCACTGGAAATTAAATCATGTTGCCTTGTTAAGTACATTGTGGCAAATCTTTCTTTGTAGAAAGTTACTTCTGTGGAGTTGTATGCACATTTCTGTATCAAGTATTATCTACATAAGCAAGGTAAATTAAGTAAGCATATTTTAGAAGCAAGGACAAAAAAGAAAATGCAAATCCTGAACAGCACAGTGAGGCAGTGATAATGGGTTGATCATAAATATTGAACATTGTAGGGAGAGGATAGGATTTCTCTGAGCTCTTGGAAGAACTGAAGAGAATACACCCTGGTGGTTTTGGCTTCTCTCTGACAAGCTCGTGTGTCCCACATCTGGTTTGGTGTATCTGGCATGAAAATAAAATAAGAATTGGAAAACAGTGTTTTAATTTTCAGCATTACAATTTTCAATAATGTAAAAAATAGTTAAGGTGTTAAGGTATGTAGTACTTATGGACAATTACCATTTTCATGAGGTACAAACTCCAAATGTTACTAAACTGAGTAAGATTATATGTCTGTTTTTTATAAAAAGCATTAAACGTTACAAGGATTCGATTTTTAAAAGGTAATTTAGAATGAGGTGTTGGCTAGAAGATATTTACAGAATTTTGTTTCAATTTTTAGCCATTTCTTCCATCACAAAGTAGAGCAGAATATGATTCAGAAGAGAGTCAGGAAAGTGATGAAGATGATGAAGACAATGATGGAGATGTGTTTGCATCAAATTCACATAACCAAGAGCATTCTAATTCAAATTCTTACAGGTAAATAACTCTTCAGAATGCCAGATATTTTGCCATGTCTAGACTTCTATTTCTGGTTTTTTATTTTTGAGATAATATACCAGTTACTTGATATTTCAGTGTGTTATCTAGACTTAGTAGTTAACTTTTCACAGTAATTATTTTATTCATTTTATTCGTATCTGGTATAGTGATTTTTGAATCCAAAGTACCTATAATATTCTAAAGTATGGTTTGTAGTTTTCAGTAGTTATAATGAGGATTTGAAACTCTAAATTTAAAACCTAATATTGAATAAGTGAGACAATAATTTTCGTATTAGTAAATTACTTACTAGTGCTTTCTTGTTAGTTGGTCACTGATGAGATTGGCAATGGTTCAGCTGGTACTTCACAATTTGAAGATTTTCTACCCTTTGGCTGGACATGATCTTTCAGGTAATAAGCAGCAGAGTTGTCTCTTCATACCTAATTAGCACATTTAACATCAGCAGTGTGTTGAATAATATACATACATTGGAGCTTTTAGTTTGAAAGTTCTTAGTTTTTCAGTGATTTGGGAATAAATGTTCTGACACTGTTTATCATACAGATATATTTATGAAATGACATGGTGGGTGGCTAAGATGAATAGGTGAGAAAGAATGCTCAGGTCTCTGCATACTTATGTCTTCTTTGCTTCTTAGTCACATAAGAGTGTTTGCAATATTTATTTCCTGGTAGGAACAGGAATTTTTTTTTTTTTTTTTTTGTAATTGAAGTAACATCATTCCTACTTCTTGTTCAGTAGAATCATAGAGTGGTTTGGTTTTGGAAGGGATCTTTAAAGGTCAGCTAGGTCCAACCCTGCCCACCACATCATGGACAGGGAGATCTTTTACTAGATAGTGTTGTTCAAAGCGTCACGTGATATGACCTCCCACTTCTGTGGCATCCACAACCTCTCTGGCAACGGGTTCGAGTGTCTCACTGCCCTCATCATAAAAATGTCCTCCTCTTATCTGATTAAAATCTACTTGCATGGTGTGAAACCATTACTCCTTGCCCTATCACTGCAGGCACTGGTAGAAAGTCTCTTTGTGTCTTCTCTGTAAGTCTGCTTTAAATATTGAACTGCTGCTATTTTATATCCCTTGAGCCTTCTCCGGTCTAGGCCGAACAACCCCAACACTCTCAGTCTATCATCACAGGAGAGATGTTTCAGCCCTCTGACCCATTTTTGTGGCCCTTCTTTGGATCCCCTCCGCAGTTCCCTGTCATTCCTGTAGTGGGGGCCCCATACATGGATATGGTGTCCTGGGTAGTGTGTCACAAGAACTAATTAGAGGGACCAAATTCTCTCCCTCACCATACTGGCTGCTCTTCTTTAGATGCAGCCCGGTATGCAGTGGACTTTCTGGGCTGTGAGCCAGCCCAATTTTTCATCCACGGGTATCTCTACGTCCTTCGTCACAGGGCTGCTCTCAGTCTATTCATCACTCAGTTTTGGTACTGGTGATTGCTCTGATGCAGGTGCACTTGTCCTTGCTGAAGCTTGTGAGGGTCACATGGGCCCACTCCTCAGGCCTGTCAAGGTCCCTGTGGGTGGCATCCCTTCCTGCAGGAAATCAGCTGCACCTCTCACCCTGATGTTGTCTGCCAGCTGCTTGTGGGTGCCCTCACTACCCCTGCCTGTGTCATTATCAGAAAGAAGGAACAGTACCAACCCCAACATGCATCCCTGAGGGATGACACTTGTTAACAGTCTCCATTTGGACTTTGAACCATTGAGTGTAACTCTTTGGGTGATGTCATTTCAACCAGTTCCTTAGCTGTCAAATAGTCCCTTTTTGCTTCCGTTGAGAGGCAAGAATGTTGTGTGGGATACTGTCAGAGGCCTTACAGAAGTTAAAACTAGAGGACATCAGTTGCTCTTTCCTTGCCTTCCAGTGCAGTCAGTTCACAAGAGAATGCCGCTAATAGATTAGTTGGGCACGTTTTGCACTTTATGAAGGTGTGTCAGCTTTCTCTTATCACCTGCTTGTCATCCATATACCTTGACAGCTTCCAGGAGAATTTGTTTCATAATTATCTACTCCATGATATAATTTCTCCAATATTGGAGAAATCTGTTCCTTTTTTTAGCAGCAATAGCCCTAAGCACTTTGTCTTTTTAAAATTGCAGATATCAGCTTGAGGTTTGAACAAAGCTTACTTGTGGAGATAATCAAAATAAGCTTCAGCCTTCATCTGCTAGAATTATCTTTGTCAAGGTTGTAATGGAAAGGGGACAGATTTTATTATGATCTACTTGTCTTTCTAGAGCTTCCAGTTAGCTCCCCAATATGCCATGCAGTTTTGAAAACTTTACAGCGCTGGGAACAAGTTCTTTTCCGACGTCTTGAGCTGTATGGGGGTCCACCTCAACATTATATTTCAGTTCATGCTTCTGAAGACGCCCTTGCTGCTGGTCCTGCGTTGCTTCGCCACAAAACTTTACTTGAGCCTACAAACACTCCTTTCAGGTTAGTCTAATTTCTGTGAACACTGACTGTAATATCTTAGATATAAATCACTAGGTTGTTAGTGCATATGATAGATTGCAATTCAGTAATAATATGTGAAATAACGGGTATATGTCAGAATTCATGCATCTCTGATCCAAAGCAAGGACAGGAAAAATGTACCACAGTTTCTAACTTCTTTAAATTCTTTTACTTAAGCTTAACATGGATTTTGAGTGTCTCTGGAAAAAGTATACTTGACAATATAATAAAGAATAAAGCATTTGCCTTGAGAGATAATTATGGATTAGTAACAGTGAATTAAATAATTGCCCCACCTTTAGAGGTAAAATAATTTCCTCACAGACTAATCAGTATTGTTACCTAGAGAAGAAATACTTACTATTTATAATATTTGCATAGTTGTGACTTAACATAGTTGCATGTTCAGCCAGAAAAATTTGCTCAGTTTCTTAGAAGTGTAATTTTTATAATAGATTTCTGCCTTTTTAATCTTACTGTCACTTGTGGATTTCAGAATACAGAAAGTCTTGCTTTTTGTTGGAAAATATTTCATCATGGTCACACTTCCAGTAACTTGAGTTGATTAAAAGGGACCAGTTTAACATACATTTTCTGTCTAACATTATTTTTAAATTATGATTTGAAGCAGTTCAGGTTTTGATAGATTTTCGCTTGTCATAAGCAGCTATATATAGCAGCTGCATTAGTACTTACAATTTTTGCTTGGATGTGGCATTTCTAGGGATATGCATAAACATTTGAATTCCGATCTGATTCTACAATCCTTCCAATTTTGTTACTGAAAACTCAGGGATGTTCAGAGAAGTTACACAGCTGATGATGCATTCCTAGCAGGAAGTGTTAGTCATTCATCGTCCATGTGAAAGGATCACTCTTTAGGACTAAACAGAAATTATTCATATTGTAAAGAATGAGCTGGACTAATAAATAATCTGTATGCTGCTCTTATCATTGTGTAATCTCTTAAAGAGATTTTCTCACTTGCCCCAAGATAGAAGGAGAAAATGCGACATTCTGTTTCTTCTTCCTTTTGTGCCTCCTCTCACATATCGGTTTTTCAGGAAGAGGGTATTTAAGTGCTTCCACATAGGTCTTGTCTATAGCTCTGTAGTTTTGCTTCAGCATTTTTTCTGGCTATGGTTTGATTGGAATATAAAATACTGCACTTCAGTATAAGCATGAACGTGATGTAAATATTTATTCAACTTTGTTCTGCAGATCTAGCAGTCACGTTGCACTCTCTGTGAAGAGGCTCTGGCAATACTTGGTCAAACAGGAAGAAGTCCAGGAAACTTTTATCAGAAATATTTTTACAAAGAAGCGATGCCTAAGTGAGGTTGGTATGGTATATAAAATGCAGAAAATATTGCAGGTCAATCTGTAAGTTATGTAAGTTATATAAGTTATTTGTAACTTTATGTTAGTTATGTAAGTTTATGTGAGTTATTTGATGGCTTGTTTACTTCTGGTGTATGAAGAGTTAATGTACTTGTCAGTGACTTAAAATTGACAGTATTTCATACAAAAAATACTTGTCCATTGTTTCATAGAGTACAAAAATAATCTTTCTTTGACTGTAAAATGACAACTAGCACAATGTTGCTACAGTCAGTCTCTTCTTTAAGATCAACATAAAAGCTGCCTCAAAAGAATGATAAAATGAACTGTTTTCATTGAAGCCAGTAATCTAATGAACCAAGGTATTGGAAGTTTTAGTTTGTCCTTACCACAGTCATCCTGGACTTTATCCACTGCTTCCATAACAGTCATGTTATGATTCAATTTTAATAAGAAAATGCTCATACAGCAATTACTATTTCTGTCCCTGATTATTTGACTCAGTGTCTATTTGGATTCCAGTTCCAGATGCAGTTAAATATTTTTAAATTTTGGTTCTGCAATGGGTTTTTGGATGTTTTTTTCTAACTTACCTGCTCCTAATTTTGAAAGAATTGCTGGCATTACAGAAAAACTGTAGCGCAGCAGAGATGCAGGAGAAAGAAGCAGATGTGAACAAACTAAATATGAAGGAGAAAGAATATTTATGACTATGTATGGAAGAATATTTATGGCAGCAGAGAGTTCTGCATGACCTAACCTTTGTCCTGTAACAGCTAGAGTATTAGCTTCTTTGAGTGATTGTGTTCACCACAGAGTGCAGTTAAAAGGAAAATTATTCCTTTTTGCCATTAAATGTATAGCACTTCTGATCATATCTTATGTTAACACAGCCATGCCATTGTGCTGTATGGACAGGTATTTTGGAAAATTTTAGATGTGCTTTATATGTCTCAAGGTATGCTCACAGCCTCACACGGCACAGTTGGCTTTATTTTCTGTCTTGCTGCTGATGAAATGGATTACTTATTTTTCAAGAAATTTGACTTTTGGGATGGACAAGGTGCTGCTACAGTACAAAGTAAATCAGCAAGTAAACTGAAAGAGTTTAGAGTTGGCTAATTATTTGTACTATGTAAAATATGTGCATGTGTGTGCAAACATGCCATTGTGTTTCAGTTGTCCTGTGTTGGGTAAACAACAAAGTATTGAGCATTTCCTTGATACCGTGCATGTTATGTCTTATCTTCTTTGTTCTGTGGTGTTTCTTTCCTTGGTGAAGTCATTAGAGGACCACAATGAAACCATGAAAGATTCTGTGGTGGAGGAGCCGGTCATCAATAAGGTACACAGTAATCCTCAAATTTATTAGATCTAACATAATTTTGAATTTTTTTTCTCAATGGCGCTGATCTCACTTGGAAAAAAAAAGGGTTTCTGGTCACATAGCAAACAAACTTAAAAATTAACAAAAGGCAAATGATTTAGTTGAACTGTTACAGAGTTTATCTGACAATTATCATAGCTGCAACTGGGTACAAACAATATCTATTATCAAATTGTGTAGCTTGGCCAAGTGAAGAGCTGAAGTTGAGATTTGCCCAAGTGACAAGAATTCAGTAGTAATGTGATACACAGTCCATACAGAACCTTTGATCAGTATGAGCTGGCTACAATAGTTGCTTATAAGTGAAGGTGAGGAACTGCACGTGGAGCAGTTTATTAGCATGATAGGAGTTTGCTACCGAAAGCTTTCACTGAGCCACCTTCTAAAGATGGTGACAAATCAACCCATATAACAGTATTTTAGCAACTGTCTTGAAAGATTGACGTGACATATTGGAAAGGTAGAGTACTATACCTAGAAACTCAAATGAATACCATATTTTCTTTTACAAATCTAGTACGAAGATAGAAATGTAACACTCCATGGCTTGGGCTACCTTGTTAGTATTAA
>VWYP01030335.1:0-10342 GCA_013400435.1 Pycnonotus jocosus | reverse complement strand
ACAGTCAATTTTCTTCTGCGAATATTCTTTGAATGCCTTTGCCACTTTCTCTTCTCACTTCCATTTTTTAAATATATATATGTACATATAGAATTATTGTGTTTGTGTATTTCTCAACATTAAGTAATCGCATAATCTATTAATGTAAATGGTACTTACGTGGCCTTCTATTTTGCATGCAGTAAAACTTCCTAAATATATTTGACTATGTTTGTGTTGAATGCTTTTGCTGTTAAACTTTGGACCTAAATTTTGTCTGGCATACTGTTTGACTGTGGCAGACAACCAACCTCAGCATAGAACAACACCTGCCCACTAGGGAGGGAAGACAGAGGTACCTAATGAAGGACAAAGTATATGAACAAAAAAAATAGGGCTTCTTGGGAGGAAACAGTGTTGCTGTGGCAGTACCGGAACCGGGAAGAAAAGCAGCTTCACTAGGTCCTTGCTTTTGCTACTATTTGCTACTTTGTTCCTTCAGATACTACAGATTCTTGATGTCATCTTTGCTTTTCCATAATGTGCAGCCCATTCAGTAGTTGTAGCCCACTGTTCCTTATCATTGCTGGCTTTTCAATCTCATTGTCTTTGCTTCACTTTCATCAGCAAGCGACAGTCAGGCAGTTAACATTTTATTAGCTGTAAGGTTTTTCTGTCTTCACTGTTTCCTTCCTGTTACACAGCTCATACAAGGTAAGTGAGGAGGGTCACTGCCAGACCCGTCAGCACAGTTTGTTTACATGGCTCTTACAGGAGGTGTTCATGAGAGAGTACTGAGGGAAATAGTACGTACCCACAGCTCTGAAACTCAGGCAGTGTTACCAACACCTTGTCTACAAGTCAGTGTGACTGACACTGTTAAACAGTTTAACAACTGGTGGGGTGGAGTTAAAGTGCATTTTCATTTTTCAGTCTTAATGTACATTGGGCCCAAAGCACCCAACTGTCCAGCAAAGCAACCAGTGTTCTAGCCATCAGTTGTTCTAAGGGCAAGCTGAGGGCTAGCAGTGTCAAATATGTTACCTTAATAATGGAAATATTTGCATTTCATAATTGTACTTGTCTTGTAAGAGAAACTGAAGCAAATATGTTACCTTAATAATGGAAATATTTGCATTTCATAATTGTACTTGTCTTCTTCTGGAGAAACTGAAGCAGAGAGTTCTGTTAGTGTAGCCCTTCAAAAGCACGTTTCTGTAAATTTGCATTTTTCCAAAGCATAATCTGGAAGGGGTTAGGAGATCATGGTGTGTGCTTATCTGTTGAATGGAGGAAGATGACTTTCATTAACTTCTGGGTAAAACTTAGTAGCTGTAAAACTCAATACAGCCCTTCATTTTGGTGAAGAAATTGAGTGACTATGAGTTATTGTTCTTCCATTTACATATAAAAGATAAGTTGCGAGTTTAGAGCGCAAAATATTGTAATTATAAGTGCACATACCAATCTGTAAATGCTTCAAGATTATCATTCCTCTGTTGTCCTGGATTTTTAAATGTATATACAGTTTTGCCAAACCATTTGGCTTTTCCTTGACATTTAAAGTACTTAGAGAAAAAGAAAGGGAAATACATAATTCAAGGTTATATTTTTTATCTTTAGAAAGTGTTTGGGAATGAACTTGAATAACTGAGGGCATAAGCTTTCTCTTCAGCAGTGATAAAACTTTGAGTATTGAAAGATATAAATCTTCTTCCAAAATGTAATTAAGAGGATTACAGTTATTCCACAAATCCAAACCTAGGGAAAATTTTACAAGAAAGGACATTATTTCCCTTCTGAGTACTTTTCCTCATTTTTGTTTGCAAACGGAGAATTTAGAGGTTATTTCGTTTAAACTCTATTGATCATATTAAGGAATACGAAGCACATGAAAATTTGTAATTTCTGCCTCTTTCCAGTTGATACCCTGATATAATTGGAGGCCAGGGGAGAATAGCATACTTGAAATACCTCATCACTATCTACTGCCTCATGATAAAGCAGTGTTAAAATACTGTACAAAATTGCAGCAGTTGAAAGTCACAGTTGGATTCAAGGATCTTAAAGGTCTTTTCTGACTGAAGTGTTTCTCTGGAAGTAGCTTAGTCCCAGCTTGCTGTTGGTGTGTGGTAAGTGATAAGCTGCTGTGTTGAAGATGAGTGCCCTGGCAACAAAATTTCATATGTATTCTCATTTGAAGTTAACACCTGCCACAAATATATATTTTGCCTTTGTCAAATGTTGAGGTAAATAATACATGCATGAGCAAATGAAAGCCAACAATTGTCTGAGGAAAGACAGTCCTCAAAGAAGTCAGATACTTGAGAGCTATTGTGGAATAAAAGAATGAAAACTTAACTTTAACAAACGTTAATAGAAAGAAGGGAAGAGACAACACAGGCACAGCTGTATTTCTTTGATTAAGAAATCCTTACTCTTTTTTTTTCCTTTTTTGTGTTGAACATATCATTTAAATAGATGGGGTTTAAATAAAATTGTCTAATGTCTCCAGTCCTCTTTGCACATTGAATTCTTCTCAGTAGGAATTAATAAAATAAGAAGAACCAAAAAGGTGGGTGATATGCCTAGCTCAAAGCAAAGTTTGGAATTTAGGAACAGATATGCTACTGAAAGTTCATGTATTTGCAAAATTACTAATACATTTGAAGAATTCTTTATTTTTTATGTATTTATTTAATACCAGTTACCCAGTACATGGCTGATTTTGGATCATCACAAATAACCACTTTTCAATCAATGGTAATAAGTTAACTAGACTTAAAAATAGATATATTCCTTCCTATTTTTTTACTTCTGTTAAAGTTTGTTTACCTCTTTCTTTACATGCTTCTGCCTTTCTCTTGCTTATCTTACAATATTCAGGAATATTCCAATAAATTTAATGGAATCAGAAGGGAATTGGCAAGAAAAGAGGTAAGACTGCAGTCTAAGGAGTGTTTATATTTGGATCCATATATTTCTGAAGCAAAATTTAATATTTATCTAGATGTGTAAAGCAGCAAAAGTGTTAACATCTACATTAGTCTTGGAAGACGCTGACTTCTATCTGAATCTCTAAATCCAGTACTTGTTTTCTTAGGAATTTTAATAGGAAACAACTCTCTGCAATCACTAATTGTTCTCTAGTTTGATAACTTTTTGTTTAGTAATACTGTTCAATTTTTTTCTATTTTTTTGTATGTTGAACAGATGCTCAAGAAAGCTATTAATAATGTCAGAAGAATGGCTTCTCATCCAACACTGCCATATTGTAAGTTCAGTTTCTTTTAAAAAAGAGAAAAGTTATCTAAAGATTATATATTTCTTACTCACCTGTTTCTTAGTGTGTTGCTACTTTATACTAGCACAACAGTCTATTACATGTTTTGAATGTTCTTTATAAGCCATACTTATTTAAACTATTTTTCATTTTACAAAAAATACTGGGGGATGTAGAATAGTCTTTAGAAACAGCAAAAAATACTATATTTCTCAAATATATTTACTTGACACTAGAATGAAAGATAGTGGGGAAAAGTGTGTTTTTATTGCCAAGTAAATAACTTCATATTTCATGAGCATCTAAATACAATTCTTAATCAAATAATGAGTAACACAGCTTTGAGTTGCGGTGGTACATCCTGCTCCTACACCAAGACAGGTACCATGGCATAATTGTGGCACTAGTTATCTTGAGACAATGTGAATTTTCTTCAAATTGTAAAAGCTACAACTCTTGTGAAAGATCATGTAAATATTCTCTGTTGCAGACCTGACGGGTGCTCAAGATGGAAGTGTAAGAATGTTTGAGTGGGGTCATGCGCAGCAAATCACGTGTTTTCGGTCTGGTGGCAACTCAAGGGTAACTCGAATGCGATTCAATTACCAAGGGAATAAGGTAACTGACAAAATGCTTCTGTGTTACAGTGTGTAGTAATCAAATTATAATTGGTTCAATCCATTCCCCTGATCCCCCTTTCCCAACCCCTTGGTGGTATCACCCTATCTTGCCAATCACCCTGGTTGCCCCTCTCCTATTGGCAAGATGCCAGGGTGCCTCCCTTCCCCATTCAAGTGTAAAATGCCCTTGGCCTTGGCCACGCCCCTCCACCTCCCTCATTGGGTCTAGACCTCCCTGGTTCAGGTATCACCCAAGGTGATATAAAAAGTGAACCGGCCATTCTCGGCCATTCTGCCTTCCATCCCACATGGAATAAACACCTGAAAACCAAAGCAGAATCCGCTCCTCATTCTCCAAGTCTCAGCCACGTGGAGCCAAGAGATTGAACCCCCACGAACTATCCCGGGGGAGCAGGGCAGGAAAGATCTCAGCTAGCCGGAGCAAAAGCCCTGCTCACCCACACTTCTGTACGCTTTTTCTTCTCTTCTCCCCTCCGCAGTAAATAAGCAGAAACATCACATGCTTCTAATTTGAAGTATTTTCTCAAAATTGTGGATATTTTCTCTGCAATACATACATATATATTTACAATTACTATATATTTTCTTTCAGTTTGGAATTGTTGATGCTGATGGATATATAAGTTTATATCAGACAAATTGGAAATGTTGTCCACTTACTGGAACTTCACCTAAGCCGTATTTGGTAAGCTGAAAACTAAATTAGTTTCTATAAACTTGCATTGTGTTGCCTTACTTCTTTCTCACTTCAGAATAGCTAGGAGAGGGCAAGGATTGTGCTGATAACCAGTATGAATCAAAACTAAGTTATGTATTGCTGCCATCCTGTGGTCCATATGACAGGTTCTTACACTCTAATCATACTTACTAAGCAGAGAGTGGAAAATGTAACATGAGCTCTGAAATAAATTTAATATTGATTGAGACATGTCAATAATTATCACTTGTCAATTGGTTATGCAAGGCTGCAGAGCATATTTCCATGAAAAATTAAGAGTCTTACGAGGCATACCATTACCTTTATATCTTTAAATCTTTATATCTATCCTTATATCTTTAAATTTCTTATGAAACACCTTTCCTTCTCAAGGAAATTTATTGTTGCCTGCTTGCACAAAATAGATTAATTTTTAATTAATAATTTCGAACTGCAATTTTTCAGACATGGCAATGTCATAACAAAACAGCCAATGACTTTGTTTTCATCAGTTCATCGTCTTTAATAGCTACAGCAGGATTTTCTTCTGACAACAGGTAAGATCTGTTGTGATAATGCATAGAAGTGAAGTGGTGCCATGTTTTCTCTCCTTTCCCCCACTTTGTTTTTTTTTTTTTTTATGATTCTTCTTAAGCAGTTTAAGAGTACTTCTTCTTGATTTTTCTTGGCGAGAGGGAGAGAGAAGCAGTGTTTGCAGCTAAGTTCACGTGCCTATTAAGGGAGGCTTCATAGGGAAGCACAGATGTCCTGCTCATGTTCCATATGAGGAAGAGAAGTGGAAAGGGAGGTCCTGAGGATTTACGTTGGGAATCTAGTAAGGGATATGTGGGAATGGTTTGAAGCTGTGCCAGGGGAGGTCTGGCATGAGACTGGACATTAGGAAATGTTTTGTTACTAAGAGGTTCAGACACTTGAATAGGCTTTCTGAGGTCAGTCCCCAAAGCCTGTCAGAGTTTGAGGCATTTGGACAATGCCCTTAGTGACATGCTTTAGCTGCTGGTCAGCTGTGAAGGTGTCAGGTGGGTGGATTACATGATCCTTCTAGGCCTTTTCCACCTGAATTATTCTCTTCTGTTCTACGCACATGAACCTGTTATAAATTATTTTTATAGCTCTAGAGAATTTGTGTAGTTCTTCATTTCTCATTTGTTTGCATAAGTAAGTATTGATCAAAAAATACCAAAATCTGCTAACATTCCAAAGGTGGTTAACATAGATGCTTTATGGCTATAGCAAGTTGTAGAATGATTGTGTGGAAGGCATGATCTTGCAGTGTATGATAAAATATGGAAGTAATTTGTGAGCTGCTCAGAAGTCATCAGTCAGTTGAAAGGCTGTTTACAGTTTACAGCTTTATGCCTGAAACAACCTTTTAAAGGTACAGATGACTTTTCAAGTGTTCAAAATACCTTAGAACATCTGTTGCTGAATTAAGCCATATTTTTTTCTACAGAAATATTTGTCTTTGGGATACCCTGGTTTCTCCTACAAATAGCTTGGTGCATGGTAAGTAAAATACAACAAACAAAATATTTGACCACAGCATAAAAAAGTGTTATTTGTGTGTGTATCTTTATGAAAGAGTTATTGTGGGAAGTAATTTTAACATCGGCAGTAAACATCTTTCACTGTTCTGTGTGAGTGCGCCAGTGGGAATATAAAACCAGATTCTTAAGAAATTACTTGGTGTTCTGCATACATGTTTGGTTTCATGGGCATGAGCATGTTCCTTTGCATGCCTTCTGTCCTTGCACCACAAGTGCAAGCCAGACATTTCTATTCCTTCTTAAAAGGTTCTGAGCACTCCTGCTTTAGAACAGTTATTCCTCTAAGTAGGATTTTGAGGGTACAATAAGTATTTAGCTGGGTTTCATTAGCTTTCTTACTAATACTTTGTTGCAAGTAATACAACAAATGCATTTCAATATCTGAAATATGGAATTGAGATCAGAGAGAACTGTGAACTCCTTGTACTTAAAGTTTGGTGAAGGCTTAAGTGTATGTGAGAGACATATGGAATTTCTAAATGTAAATTCATAGGCTCTTTGAACTACAAGTACAGTACACCAAGCTGTGTTCTGATAGTTGTAATTTTTATTCACTTTTTCCATTCATTTAGGGGAATAGACATATCCAAATAAATGTGAGAAGAAGCAAATTAGCAGTCAAATGACCAATGGAAACTTGCAAGATACTTGTGCAAGTGGTTTAGGAAGAATTTGTGGTGGACATTGTATGACTTAAAATAAGAAATTATATTACTTAAAATAACCAATCTTTTATTTTAATAACAAATTATTAAAATAATCTGTTTCTGGTAAATGATTAATAGATTGTCATTATGGAGGAATAGAAAGAAGGATATAATGTTTTGTTAATACAGACTTTAATTGCTTTATTTGAGAATACTGCAGCTTCAGAATGTCTGCTGGGAGCCTGGGTTTATATATATGTATTGGTATTGCAATAAGTGAGCTGGTTGTGGTCAACTGGATTACAGCATCAAAGTCACTGTTGCTACTTGTCTTGAACTATTAGACGTTGATGGAAAATGCAGGTTAGTACAGTGTTTTATTTAAATTACTTTGCTTTGTCTTTCAGCTTTTATCTGTCATGATAGTGGGGCAACTGTGCTAGCATATGCTCCAAAACACCAGCTGTTGATATCTGGAGGCAGAAAAGGCTTTACGTGTGTAATTGATCTTCGCTTAAAGCAGCAGCAGCAGTTACTCCAGAGTCATGATTCCCCAGTCAAGGCAATTGCTGTTGATCCTACAGAAGAGTATTTTGTCACAGGATCTGCTGAAGGCAACATAAAGGTATCAATAAAGGGGAGGGAGCAGAGATGCTATGTACATGCAGAATTAATCTTGTACAGGTGTGGAACAATTAGATGTCATATGTACTGCATTTGTTCTCAACTCTGGCTTTCACATTTACTAGTTTAATTTTGAAATGTCAGTCTTAACCTCTTTTCAATGCAGTCCTGCTTTTAATTAGTGATATTTTAGTGTCTCTTTATATTGCCTATCATAGAAAATGAGTACTAGTATTCTACAACAGTGTCATTACAGATTGCTATGTATTCTTCTTTCACAGTTAGTGTCAGAAAAGTAAATGCAAATTGTAGTGCAATTCCTCCATGATTCACTGGTGATGATTTTTAAGATTATGGAAATTATCCCTATAAGACATTGATGTTTTGATGCTTTTCCAGGTATGGAGTCTGTCTACATTTAATCTTCTTCACACTTTCATCAATGAGCATGCTCGACAGTCTCTCTTCAGAAACATTGGGACTGGAGTCATGCAAATTGAAACAGGACCAGCAAATCACATATTCTCCTGTGGTGCTGATGGAACAGTAAAGATGAGGATCTTGCCTGATAGATTCAGCCCTTTAAAGGATGTGTTAAAAAATGATGTGAAATTTATGATCTAATGTTTTTCTCAGAATAGTGAATAATATTACCCTTCTGCCATCCTTGAAAATATTTTTCCTGGAACTAACCAACAAAGCAGATGCACAATGATAGCTTGAGACACAAAGATGTTTGGGGTTTTTTTCTTCCTCCCCTTCTGTCCCCAACCCCCTATTTATTAATTACCTGGAGCTTTTAGTCCCTGATGCACTAATGCCTTAAAGATTAAAAGGACCTTCAGATTCTGATCATTGCCTAAAATAAAAGCTAAATATGACTCCAAATTACATAGTTATAATTTATAAAGATGTTGCTGAAGTGGTTTACTCTTCCTTTTGAGGTAGTTACACTCTCACCTGGAGTGTACCATCTGGGCATGACCTTTGCTTATATTCAACACCTTGCCACATCGTAAAAGCATGTCTGTCTTGATGGAAACCTCAGGTAATGAGTTTTTCACTGTGGCAACCATAACTGTCTCTCTTCTTAGTTTGTTTAGTCAGCCAACATTAAAAATTTGTACCTGTATGCTGAAGAGAAACGAAGTCTTCAGGAGTGAATACTCCTGGTCATGCAGACAGTCAATGAGCCACTTTCTTTCTCCATTCCTGAAATCCAGGCTGCTTACCTTTCTAACTTTCCTGATCTCCTTCCTCTCATCTGGAGCATAAGAAACTGAAGGATGTTCTTTAACTTGTCTTCTGTTCTATAGCTTGAATCACTGCCATCAGGATGGCAGGCTGACCTTTTAAAAATATGTATATTTTTAACCCTGAATGCTCCCTTTACAAAAATAAAATGTAAATATGAATGGATATCTTCCTAGTAAAATAGCCAAGATTATGTGTGAAGCCTTAGACTTGATCAAAAAGATAAGGAAGATATTGCTTTAGGATATGGCACTAGAATTTCTTCAAAGACTATTTATTTAGATGTCTGTAGGGGAAATAAAAGAAAAACCCAATCTAATTTATTTTTAAATTTCTTTTCAGTAAGACTTTTATTTAGCCCAAAGATAGTCCATTCTTAGCACTTACCTTCTTGTTTTTCTGTTTTTCCTAAGTACTTTTAAAAAAGAAAAATTAGTTCAACAGCAAAGTACTTCTACATTGCCAGTCTTTCTTTCTTGATGTTTATGTTTACATCTGGTGTCAGATGAAAGAAAACAAACTGAGAAGGATAGATGTAGAGGGTTTCTTTTGCCAAAATATTAAACTGCATAACTTTAATGTTTGACCAAATTATTAATGCACAAGGCCTTTACTTTTTTTTTTAAGTCAACTAAACTGTTTCTGTATGTATTTTGGTTTACTTTTCCTTACTTGAGAGCTTGACAAAGGTTAAATTTGTAAATTAGATGTGAGGCTGGATTACTTGAATGCCAATGGTGTACTTTTTCACTAAAAGATACTTTGTGAAAAATAGCACCAAGATATTAACTGTAAAATAAACTTGTCAAATTAGGAACTATGGGGATAAATAAAGCATAGCAGAAATGAAGGGCTTGTATAATGAGCTATGTAACATTCTCAGGATGCTTTTATCTTAAGAATATAAAGTTGTTTAAAAAGATTTTGTAAAATGTATTAAGGTCATTTTAAATGTATGTTTCGCAAGTTGCAGTGCAAACACTATGAAGGTTTTTATGCACATAACCTGAATTTTCAAATTGTGCAATAAAAAGAATGTGAATGTTTTGCCATGAAGAAACATGTGACAGCATTTCAAACTGGTACAGCTGTTCAGTGATTCAATTGTAATTGTTCTTCCTTAACACTTAGAGATTGAACTTGAACATGATTTCAAAAGAGTTTAAATACAGTGATGGACCAGAAAAATGACTAAAAGTTGACACCACCTTACAAAACAGACTTGTCCAATGAGTACGAGTTATCTGCTCAGTGGCTGAGTTTCTAATACTCTTTATTCTTATGGAAGAAGGAAAACAGTAAACAGTAGCACACCCCTTTAGAATCAGCTGAAATCGTGACTTTGTAGCTGCTTTATATACAGGTGTCAGTTTTATACACCCACTCAACTAACAAAGTTACATGTGCAAAAATCATGGCAGTATTCTATAATTATGTCCTTGATGTTTTGTCCTTAAATATTTATATCTCATTAGCTTTAATACTTCAAGCTCAAATCTGTTGTAATGGCAGTCACAAAAAGCTGTCTTACCATCTGCAAACTGAGCAGATTTTAAATGCAATTTGCCAAGACATACATGTCATTTTTCTGAGTAAAGCTGCACTTTGAGAAATCCTGGCAAACTGATGCTTATACCAGAAAAGTACTG
>VWYP01030324.1:0-12736 GCA_013400435.1 Pycnonotus jocosus | reverse complement strand
GAAGCTGTTGTGTCCCCTGTGTCCCCGTGTCCCCCGTGTCCCCGTGCTGAAGCTGTTGTGTCCCCGTGTCCCCGTGTCCCCGTGTCCCCGTGCTGAGGCTGTTGTGTCCCCACAGATGTGGAGCGCGGCGGGGACATCGCGCTGTACTCGGGGCTGGCGGCGGCGGTGCTGGCGGTGGCCGTGCTGGCGCTGGGGGTGACCCTGTACCGGCGCAGTCAGAGTGAGTACGGCGTGGATGTCATTGATTCCTCTGCACTCACGGGAGGCTTCCAGAGTTTTAATTTTAAAACAGTCAGACAAGGTTAGTGCGGCGATTTCCTTTCCTTCTCTGCGCAGCCCCCACGGCTCAGGCTTCTGCCTTTGGGGAGGGGGTTTGGGGCAGCCAGGACAGGGACAGGGACAGGGACAGGGAGCCTGGAATTGGCTCTGCTCTGCCCCACAAACACAGAATCCTCCTTGGCCACGCTCCAGGTGCCGTAGAAACGCCGTGCCCAGCTCCTGCAGCGATTTAGGAGAAGCTCAGACTAAAGCAAAGCAAGGCCGGGCAGCAGAGCTGTGGTTCCTCCTGTTCTCAGCCGCAGAGCTTTCCCTCACTCCATAAAAAGGGAATATTCTCTCTCTGGCAATCCGAGACCCCCCCAAGCTGGATGTGTTTCGTAGCCTGCTGCAACACACAGAGCCCGAGGTCTGTGGAAAATAAACCCGTGCGAGACCAGACCCCTGAAGCGCCAGGAAAAAAAAACCCCACCAGTGCCATAAAACACAGACAAAGCACTTGCTAAAAGCAGCGCTCGGGTTTTCAGGAATGTTTTTTTTTTTGCCTTTGAACAGGAAGGTGGGGAGGGAGAGGAGCAGGGGATGAAAGCAGGATGTTTATTGATTCCGAGCTGCCAGTTCCACCTCAGACCTGCCGGATTGTGGGTGGGTGGGAGCGTGGGCGGGCTGTGAAAGTGTCCCCGTGTCTCTGTTCTCTCTTCAGAAAAGGGAAATATGTTGCAGAGTTTGTTTGGGGTGGGGGTTTGGTGGTGTTGTTTTTTACAGTTTCTTTATTTCCTGGAGACGTTCCTCAACCGAGCATGACTTGCAAGGAATTGGGACGAGGGCTTGGCAGGCAAGGACGTTTGAGGGAGGTTCATTCATCCATTGCTAAATCCAAACCTTTAATTAGGGCTCTGTAAATCTCGATGACTGTCTCAAACAGGAACGTTTTCCTTTGTGGTTCAGTCTGAATCTTGTTTTGAGGCTGGGGAATTGTCTGCTTGGCTTAATGCTAAAAAACCTTTCACTCTGGACGCTCTGAAAATACCCAACTAAACAACCAGAGAAAAAGACCCCACCACAAAACCAAACAGCCAGAGAGGATTCAGGCCCTAAATCCACGCACTCCTCATTTTTTTTCAGAGTGTTTTCTGAGGTAAAAATGCCTCAAAATGAATAACTGTGGTACCTCCCCGTGTATCAGTCTTGTCCCACCTCGCTGTCAGCCCAGCTCCCCTCAGGCACGGAGCCGTGGGTTTGTGTGCAGGGAGATGTTGTCACCCGGTGGGGTTTGATGTAAGGAAAGAAAACAACCAGAGAGGGAAAAGGGCAAAGACAGGAACGTGAATCCAAACCAAAGGGGGGCTCCTGCTCGGATTCCTGCTCTGGAGCTGCCCCAGGTGTGGCAAACACCGAGGGTCAGATCTCGGCAGCACCTGCGGTGTTCTCTGCCGTGGCCTGGGGTGATCTGGGGCTCCGAGCTCGGGGAGGGCAGAGCGAGCACCAGAGGGAACGAGGGAGGGATTCCTGAGCTGTCCCCTCCATCCCCTCCATCCCAGCCCTGCTCCTGTCCCCACAGGTGATTCCTGTCCCCATAGGTAACTCCTGTCCCCATAGGTAACCCCTGTCCCCACAGGTAACTCCTGTACCCACAGGTGATTTCCTGTCCCCACAGGTGACCCCTGTCCCTGTCCCCACAGGTAACTCCTGTCCCCACAGGTAACCCCTGTCCCCACAGGTAACTCCTGTCCCCACAGGGGATTCCTGTCCGCACAGGTGACCCCTGTCCCTGTCCCCACAGGTAACTCCTGTCCCCACAGGTGACTCCTGTCCCCACAGGTGACCCCTGTCCCCACAGGTGACCCCTGTCCCTGTCCCCACAGGTAACTCCCTGCTGCTGAACTCGTCCCTGCAGCCCGAGCTGACGGTCAGCAGGACCTACAGCGGCCCCATCTGCCTGCAGGACCCCCTGGACAAGGAGCTGATGACGGAGTCGTCGCTGTTCAACCCCTTGGCCGACATCAAGGTCAAGGTGCAGAGCTCCTTCATGGTGTCCCTGGGTGTCACCGACAGGGCCCAGTACCACGGCAAGGCCCACCCCGGCACCTTCCCCCACGGCACCCCACGGGCCCTGGGGACGGTCCAGGCCAGGAACAAGGCCATGTTCATCCACAGCCTGGCCTCCATCTCCAGCAGCAGCCAGCTCAGGAGCACGGCGCTCTTCGGGCACCTGGGGGGACGCCTGGTGGTCCCAAACACAGGTGGGTGGCTCCTTGCTCTTCTCAGCACATAAAAGGATTTGAGATCAGGCTGCCTGATGTGGTGTTTTATAACTAAACTTTGAAAAAAAGAAAAAAAAAAACGCCAGGAAAGAAGAAGCAAGGGCCCCATTAATGCAAATTTTGGGAAGTAGGGCACGGTGCCCACACAGGACACGAGCGATCAGAGGGAAGCCTGGGCTGAGGACTGAAGAGGCATCATGCCTGTTTGAACTGTTTAAAATTGCTGCCTCTCTTGATGTCTTCAGCATGAAAGTGCCATTAATCAAAGCTGTGCCTTGCTTGGATGCTGCTCCGAAGGAGAGGCTCCCCGGGAAGGGTCGATAGCGGATCAGGATCTTGTGTAAGAGGCTCAGGATGCAGGAGCAGCCCCACACCCTGCCTGGGGGGCACAGGGACAGCCCCACTGCCCTCCCTCCTGCCAATTTTCCCTTTTCTTGTTGCAGAAACCTCCCCAGATTTCCGCAGCAGAGCCCTTCCCGTCCCAGGCTGGCGCTGGGATGCTCCCTCTGCTTCGTGGCAGGAATTTTGTCACCTCAGGGCTTTGTGGGACCTGTTCTGGAGCTGCAGGGTCGTCTGTGAAATGATCAGAGCCCAGCAGAGGCTGTCAGGGTCACGGCCCTGCAGATATACCCAAATCCCAGCCCTCACCTGGGGCGTTTTCCCTCCCCAAAAAGCACCACAAAAATGCGGATGCCCCATTGCCAGCCAGGGGTTATCACCCTTCAAACCCCAGCCACATTTATTCACTTTAAATTCAGCTCCGCTCTCGTTTGACCGGCGGCTCCAGGATTATCTGCTGCTCTCTGCCTCAAACTGGATGATTTAGAGCTTTATCCTTCGTGTCCCACAAAACGGGTGCTTCAAAGGTTACCCGTGGAAAAAAAAAATAAACGTGGCTTGTGTTTGGAGAGGATTGATAACGGTGACGAGCCAGGCATGCACAACGTGGGGAATGTTTTCATCTCTCCACAGGCTGGGTTTGTGCTGAGGGAGGAACACTGCAGAGGCACCAATTAAGAATTCCCTCATGCTGTATATTTAGCTGCTTTATGTAACGGCAGCCCCATCAATTAGATTATTAAAATATGTATTTGGTCCGCTCGCGATTTTACGTAATTCTTGCGGCTTTTATGTAAGATCAGCCGTGCCAAGCAGTTGTAAATTCCAGCGTGGTGGAGTCAGTGCCTCGCTGAGGCTTGGAATTGTGGCGAATCCAAAGCCGAGCACCTTGCCCCTCTCCTGAGAGGGAGATAAAGCGGTTTAATTCCAGTGGGACCCCGTGGAAAACTCCCCTGTTAACTCCTGAGCCTCTCTGGTGCTGCAAAAGGAGAATGGGATCGCTTGGGCGCAGGAGTGGGGGATCTCAGAGCCCTGGAGGATGGGGAGAGTCCCTGGGATGCCACAACGAGCAGATTTGGGTTCAAAGCTGGAAAGAGGCAAAGAGCTTTCAAGAGGCTTTTTGGGAAGTGAGATGTCTTTTCCTTGAACGGAGAAGTAACAGCTTTATCTCCTTTGATAATTGATGTTCCTTTCATCTGATGACGCTGCCATGAGAAGCAGGAAATCAGAGGAACATTCTCTAGCAGGAATTCAGAGGAACGTTCCCTAGGAGGAGTTCAGAGGAACACTCCCTATCAGGAAATCAGAGGAACATTGCCTACAGGAATTTGTTGGAACATTTTCTATCAGGAATTCAGATGAACATTCCCTACAGGAATTCAGTGGAATATTCCCTATCAGGAACTCAGAGGAACATTCCCAACAGGAATTGAACTGAGAGGAACATTCTCAACAGGAATTGAGATGAACATTCCCAGCAGGAACTCAGATCAACATTCCCTAGCAAGAAATGAGATGAACATTCCCATCAGGAATTCGGAGGAACATTCCCTACAGGAATTCAGTGGAACATTCCCTATCAGGAACTCAGAGGAACATTCCCAACAGGAAATGAGATGAACATTCCCTAACAGGAACTCAGATGAACATTCCCAGCAGGAACTCAGATGAACATTCCCTACAGGAATTTGGTGGAACATTCCCTACAGGAATTCAGATGAACATTCCCTGCAGGAACTCAGAGGAACATTCCCTTTGTGGTGCTCCCTCGGGGTGTTTCCCTGTCCCTGCTGTCCCTGCCCTTCCCCAGGGTCACTCCTGCCCTTGTTCTTTTCCAGGGGTCAGCCTGTTGATTCCTCACGGAGCCATTCCAGAGGAGAGTTCCTGGGAGATCTACCTGGCCATCACCCAGAGGGAGTCCAGGTGAGAGCTCCAGGAGCGTGGATCTGCCTCCTTTCCTGGCTTTGGGATGGAACAGGAGGAGCCACCCCTGGTCCCCATTGCTGGTGTGACCACCCTGCTGCCACCCTGAAAGGGACTCAAAAATGTTCCCGGGGTGCTGCTCCTGTGAAATCCATGGAATTCCTGTTCCTGCTGCTGCCTTCTCCTCTCCCTGCTCAGGAGGAACTCAGCACCTGCACCTCGGGCTCTGGGGGTGCTTTGATTTTTTTTTTTTATCCTGAGAATCCTGCAGGCACTTGGAAGCACCGAGGCTTCAGCAGAATTTGTTATTGTGACACTTGAGAGAGGAAAAAAAGAGAAATTGGCCTTTTTTTGTTACCGTGTTGTGCCTTTTTTTTTTTTTTTTCTCTCCCCTGCAGTCTCCCTCTCACCAACACTTGTTCACACAGGCTGAGGGGAGGGCTGGAACATTCCAGGGTTTTTCTGATGCACTTCCTGAGCACCCACAGCACAGCTCCACGTCAGGGTGTCACCACGGGTGCTGGAATGGGGCATCCAAGTCAGCTTGGGATTTTCTCCTCTTTATATCCCGATTTTACTCTTGCATCTTCTTATTTTTTATCTCAGTTGAGGTCCTGTTCCTAATTTTTATCTTGGCTGAGGTTCCTCCTGTCACTTTTCATCGTGGAAACACCATTTGCTCATTTGAACAGGGAGCTGCATGCCCGGTAATTCAGAAGCCAATCATGGGGATCACACGACTCAAATTAATTAAAATACAATCAAAATTAACCAAAATTAAAATACAACCAAACAGCAGGGCGAGAGGTTTCAATCGCTGGCTCGGTGTCCGAGGGAGTCTCCTCCACCCTGGCGCTGCTCCTGCCCAGGGGTTTATTCCAAGAGCTCCAGGAAACACCTGGATGTGGGGCTGGGTTCAGCTTGTTGGAGACTGCAGATGGGTTTTCAAAGCAGGGAGATCACACTCAACCTGGAGAAATGTATGAGCCTGTGTTTTTTAAAACCGTAATTTGTTTTATCTTCGCTCCCGTGAAAATGTCGTTGATGGCAGCGTTTGAAGGCAGGGCACGGTGGGGACGGGAGCAGCTGGTGCTCGGAGCAGGGCTGGCTGGCACAGAGCGATTTCAGGGCTGGATTTGGGTTAAACAACTCGAAATGCATTTTAAATACCAGAGCCCTAAACTGACCGGCCTCTGATTGGAGTTAGATGGGGTCTAACGGGTTTGTCTCATCTGCCCCGCCAAACGAGCAGAAACGAGCGGCTGAGGGAGGTGCTTGGATTTGAACTGAAATATTTTCAGTGAATTCTCACTCCTGACAGCCACTCTTGTCTTTGCCGCCCCAAGCCTGGAGCCCGAGGGCCCCGAGGTGCTGCTGGGGCCCGAGGTGAGCTGCGGGCCCCCCGAGCTGGCCGTGAGCACCCCGTGCGCCCTGACCATCCCACACTGCGCCCACGCCGACCCCCAGCACTGGAGCATCCACCTCAAAAGGAGGACGCAGCAGGGGAAGTGGGAGGTAAGCCCAGAGCCAGCCCCTGCCCACCTTGGAGATGGAATTATTGACCCTCGGTTGTGCAGAGGTTGTGGCAGGGACAGGCGCAGAGAAACAGCAAAAAGGGGGTTTTGCGTTTTGGGGAGGAGCAGCGGGGTTGGTTCGGGGTGTTTTGCCAAGATGTGCAAAAAACTTAGGGCTACAAAGGCCAGCCATGGATGCCACGGCTGCAGCCTGTCCTTCTGTCCTTCTGTCCTTCTGTCCTTCTGTCCTTTTGTCCTTCTGTCCTTCTGCCTCTCTCTGAGCCCCTGCCTGCTTTTTGCTCTGCTCTCAACTACCCCCAGTCCCGTTTCCCTAATTCAGATTTACTCAGTCCTTGGGCAGCCCCAGCAGTGCTGGCCTCAAACAGCCTGGGTCACTGAGGAGAAGGACAGAGGGACACAGGGACAGATGGACACAGGGGCCACAGGGCAGGACTGAGCAGCAGAGGCAGAGCAGAGGGAATTTTTGAGGAAGGGAAACGTGGCTGTAATTGGCGTTCTGGAAGGAAGTCAAACCCCAGCCATTGTTCAAGGTTTGCTTATTGACTTTAACCTTCAAGGTAATTTTTTAACTTGACATTGGCGAGGGGAAAAAATTACCCAGAAAGTCAAGAGCACTTGAAAAAAAAATAATAAAAAAAGCTGCTAAAATTGCTTAGGCATCATCATTATTATTGTACGTACACAGCGAGCTCTGCACAGGGCATGGCCATAAATCCTCTGCTGACTCAGGGCTAAATTGGGAATATTTACTCAGGGAAGCAGTTCCCCTTCTCCCCTTCCCCGGGAGTGCAGCCTGGCCCTCAGCATCACCCTGAATAAAAAATAAATCATTAATGCCATGACTCCTATTGTCGAGGCCTATTGATTGGAGTTCGCTTTATTCTTTTTAAACCTGGATTTCGTTTTGCAGGAAGTGATGTCTGTGGAAGAGGAAACTACTTCTTGCTACTGCCTGTTGGATCCTTATGCCTGTCACATTCTCTTAAACAGCTTTGGAACTTATGCCCTAATTGGGGAACCCATCTCTGACTGCGCCGTTCGACAGCTGAAAGTCGCCGTTTTTGGCTGCCTGTCTTGCAATTCTCTGGATTACAATCTGAGGGTTTATTGTGTGGATAACACCCCTTGTGCGTTCCAGGTAAATGCCTTCCCTTTGCTCCTCTGGGCTTTGTTTCTTTTCCCATCAAATCCTTTTGCTCCCTGGGCAGCCCCAACCTTAATCCGAGGAGAATATTGGGGTTTTTTCAGCGCTGCTGCACCATTGGAATAAATCCCTTAAATTCCCTGCAGTTGTGGATTTACACCGAGAGCTTTAGGGCAGCCAAACTCTCTTTTTTTGCTCTCTCCTTTTTTTTGCCACATTCTGAACTACCCAGACTCACCCAGTTTACAAAAATTCAATTATCCTGCATTTCCTTTTCTAAAAAAAAACCCAACCCAATCCCCACGTGGCGATTGAGAGGAGAATCATTTCCCTGCAACGTGTTCCAGGACAAAACAATGACATTCTCTGGCTTTTGCTAAACTCAGGAGCTTTCACAAAATGCTGCTCTTTGGGGAGCTGAAATGCAAACAGTTGTGAGATGAAATTTTTCCCTTCCTTTTGCTGTCGCACAGGGATGGAAACACGGCTCTGACTGCAGCACACGCCGCTGTCTCCGTGCTTCTAATAAAAGCCCAGGCACCAAAAGGATTGTTAGAGGCTCACAATGGCTTTGTAATTATCCTCTTTATAACACTTAGACAATTAGTGGGTACCGGTGTCTTCCTGATGAGTCTGGAGGAAACGATCAGAAGAATAATTACCAGTTCTGTGCGCTCCCAGGAGGGAGAGAGGGGTGTTTGCAGATACTGAGACAACCGAGCGCTCATGGAATGATGCAGCCCCTAAGAGCAAGCCCATATATTGGGGAAAACTGGGGAATTACAGAGAGTTTTTGGATAAAATGTCCGAGTTGGGGTTGCCAAGTTGTGTTTGACAGTGAATCCTGCACGGTGCAGGTTTATGTAAGAGACAAAATTTCCTTTTTTTGGCTTTTTCCCTGTGTGAAAACTCTCCTCGCTCTTCCATCAGTTGGCTTTCTCCTTTGTGAAGCTCTGAGTGTGCTGGGAAAACTCTTGGCCTTCAAAAATTGTGTTTTGCCTAAACGCTGCTGCCGTGGGAGCAGCCCCACATCTGTCACTGCAGGCAGAGCAGCACCCACAGAACATCCAAAAACACCCAACAGAACATGGCTCAAAAACATCCAAAACATTCAGCTACTTCGAGATTAGGTAAAAAAAAAAAAAAAAATTACCTACTGCCTTTGCAGCTGGAAACAAAAAAGTGAACTTTGCCAATTCCTTCCTTTGTATGAACCCAACCACCAGGGGTTAAACCAACCTAAATGCCCGTAAAAATTGGTTTATAATAGAAAGCCATTAGAGAGCCCGAGCATCGCATTTTCAGAAGGTCACAATGATTCCAGGAGCTCCTCTGGCAACGGCTCCGGTCCTGAGGAGCACTAAAGCCCTTGGATGGACACAGATTTGATATAATTTATGTGGATTAAGAAAGGTAATTTGGGAGCTCTGCTTGCCTGCTGATTCTTAAAGACTTCTGCAACCTTTCCTTCCTCACTGGTGTTTTTACTGCAGCAGCACAGGAATAAACATTGCTTAAGCACAGGCAGGGGTGATTTTTTTTTTTTTTTTTGGTTGCCATTATGTTTTAAATTCACAGAATTACACAGAAATTTCTCTCGGAACAGAGCTCTGGAGGGCTGTAGTGCAAACCCCTGTCTGGGTTCTGCCCTTCACACAGCTCAGGGTGCTGCCCAGTGATTCTGAGAGTGCCCCAGAGGTGGGAAATGGAAGGGAATGGTTTCACCTGGAGTGTTTGAGGGCTCTGGAAAGCCCTGAGAGAATTCCCTCAGCACAGCTGCTCTGGGTCCAGCTGTGCTGGGCTGCACTGTGAGGTGTTGGAGAGGGGAGACAGCTGAAAATTCAGTGTCCAGCCAATATTATCTGTCCAGAAATGGGGCTGGCAGCGCCCAAACCCAGCTTTTGGGGAAATACAAATATCAAAACCCCTCAGCTGCCCACCAGAGAAACTCCACTGTGAGAACCCAGAGCCTCCACAGAGAGGGATTTTCACCGGGTTTGGGGTTTGTTCCTAATGCTGAGAATATTCTCTCCTCCTCCCTCGCAGGAAGTGGTTTCAGATGAAAGGCTCCAAGGCGGGCAGTTGCTGGAGGAACCCAAACTTTTGCATTTCAAAGGCAACACCTGCAGCCTCCAGATCTCCGTGCTGGATGTGCCTCCCTTCCTGTGGAGAATCAAACCCTTCACTGCCTGTCAGGTACCCGGCACCTCCCCTGCTTCCCTCTGCTCTGCAAGGGCACAACCCAGAGGAAAATCACGGCTCCTTTTATTTAAAAAAAAAAATCTTTAAACCTCCCCAGCACTTAACAAAAACATGTTGCCTTTCGATTCTGACAAACACAGATTTCGTTTATACCAGAACGCTGCAAATTTGTCATTTGACAGAAATGCTTGTGCTTCCCCTCGGTTCAGTTGCCTCCAACAGAATGCAAATATTCCTCCTGTTCAAACTGAACGGCTCCTCAAGATGTTTTTAATATCTGTCATTGCAGTTTTGATATAAGTGTGGAAATACGGCTAAAAATGACATTTAAATGTAACCACGAGTTCAAATCACAGCACACAGAGACCAAGCATTAGAGCTGAAGAGCAGCAAATTGGTTTTTCTCTTCTCCATTAATTAAAGAGGCTGTTGAAAACCGAAAAGGGGAAAAAAAAAATCAAAACAAAAGAAGAATTTCCAAGGATTTTGATGGCTGGAAATCCTAAGGAATGTGCTGGCACATGGAGTGGGCTGGTTTCAAAACACAGCACTCAATTAGAATGTACAATCTCCCTTCTCCCAGAAGCAGAGACACAATTATCCATCCTCCAGGATTTTGGCAAAAACCCCGTTTTAGATGTGTCACCACGTTCCCCAAAACATGAGGGTAATGGGCTCTGAAAGTTATAAACACAGAGCCAGGGAAAGCCTCTCCTCGTTAACAACGAGGGGATAATTGGAGCTACAATTAAAAATATTAAACAACTCAATCCATTTCGGTTTCTCAGGGAGGAGAGCTTTTCAGTGTTTTGTTGGTTCTTCTCGCTCTCCTGTGTTTTAAAAGCCAAGCCAAGCAGGGTTAGGATGTCCCAGTTCTCCTGCAGAGACCTGCCAGTGTGTGTGCCCAAAGGAAAATCCAATCACTGGAGTTTCCTCTTCACGCAGCGAATTCACTTCTGCCCTCAGCAGATTATAGAGCTCCATATCTTGATTAATTTATTGTCTCCTAATCCCTTGCCCAAACACAAAGAATAAATGTTTGTGACAGGCTGGAATTCAACCTCCAGATGCCACTGAGAGCCCGGTCAGAGCAGAGACCCAGGGATGGAAAAAAAACCCTGTGCAAAACCTCTGTGTGAGATGGGCACAGCCAGGGCTGCCCTGACCCAAAGGAATATTTACATTTTATAGCTGAGGGTGACTGGGATGGCTTGGAGAGCTCGGGAACACAATCACTGCTCGAGAGGAGCTGCAGAACCTCCCCTAGCTCTGCTCTTCCCTCGCAGGGAACAGTCTGGTGACAGCTCTGGTTTGCTTCCAGCCCCTTTATAGAGGAGAGAATCTATTTTTGCACGTGGAGTTTCTTCCAGTGTTCCCTGGGCTCCTCTCCTACGTCCCACCCTGTGAGAGCAGCTGCTGGTGCTGCCTGGCAGGAACAACTGAACACAGCCTGTTCCAGGAATGTCTCTGGTCCAGCACCAGAACCGGATTTATGGAAATGATGTCCCAGACCAGCAGCGATCCTGCTCCGAGGATGGAGCAGATGAAGAAAGCTCACAGAGGAGCTGCAGGAAGGCAGCTGCTGGCCCCGGGATCGCTGCAGCCTCTGCTCAGAGCCCCTCTGTCCTGGCCTGGCTCCCTGCCCACCGGGAATCCCGGGAAAGCTGTGGGTGGAGCAGGGATGGGCACGGCAGGAGCTGGGCTGGCACCTCCGGCTGCTCACAGCTGCTCTTTGCCTCCCACCCTGCATCTCCTGGAGGATCTGGCTCTGCTCGGGGCCAGGAGATGATTTACAGCCTCTCTGCCAGTAAGGAGCTGAATTATAAAGGCAGAATGGAGCCGAAAGCATCCCTGGAATGCTCCAAGCACTCGCTCCTTGCTGCTCCGCATTGTCTCACACAGCTCCTTTCAGCTGAGCGATCCTTCCACTCGGAGTGACAGCAGAGATGATCACCCTGAAAAAAATCTAATTACAGTTACTCCACTTTGTTAATGTTTCCTTCATCACTGTGAGCATCTCACTGCTCCCAGCTGGGATCCAGGAGGGAAGGGAAGGGTGGCAGGGCCAGAGCAGTTCCCAGGGAATTCCTTTGGGATGGAGAAGGGAAGGGTGGCAGGGCCAGAGCAGCTCTCAGGGAGTTCCTTTCCTCGGGTTCTGGTTCCAAAGTGATTCCAAGGAGACACAGAGGGGAATCTTGATCCTGGCAAGGGGGAAGGAGTGAAGTCCATCCTTTTTAAGTGTCTTTCAGCATCTTTTTAAAGAGCCTGCCATTACCTGTTCCCCTGGAGCTCTCAGTCACTGCAGCACCTCAGTGCTCATTAATGAAATCCTCATTTTTTTGCTTTGTGCTGCTTGGGGCTGCAGGGGTGGTTACCGAGCTGGCCCAGCAGAGTGTTGATAACCACCAGGGAGGGGGTGTTTGTCCCTCTGTCCCCTGTCCCTGACGTGTCCCCGTCCTGCAGGAGGTGCCGTTCTCCCGCGTGTGGCGCGGCAGCCCCCGGCCCCTGCTGGGCGCCTTCTCCCTGGAGCGCTTCAGCCCCGCCACCAGCCAGCTGTGCTGCACCGTCAGCGTGCGCCAGCTGCAGGGCCACGAGCTGCTGCTGCACGTCCAGACCTCCGTCCTCGAGGTAAACCCTGCTCTGTGGGGCGAGGTGTTCGTGGGGCAGGACCCTGGGGTGGGTTGGGTTGAGTTTGGTTGGGTTGGGTTGAGTTAGGTTGGGTTGGGTTGGGTTGAGTTGGGTTGGGTTGGACTGAGTTGAGTTGAGTTGAGTTGAGTCGAGTTGGGTTGGGTTGAGTTGGGTTGGGTTTGGTTGGGTTGAGTTTGGTTGGGTTGGGTTTGGTTGGGTTTGGTTGGGTTTGGTTGGGTCGAGTTGGGTTGGGTTGGAAGGACCTCAAAGCCCATCCAGTCCCACCCCTACCACGGGCAGGGCCACCTTCCACCATCCCAGGTTTGCTCCAAGCCCCCTGGACCCTTCCAGGCATGGGGCACCAACTCTCTCCCTCCCTGTTTTTGTCCTCTCCTCGTGTAGTTTTTGCTCCAAGCTGTAACCAG
>VWYP01030321.1:0-25603 GCA_013400435.1 Pycnonotus jocosus | reverse complement strand
GGATGCTTCCTAGAGATAGATAACAAGCTCCATTCATAAAATAAATATAAATAAAGAAAATAATTTATCAGTAAAGAAAATAAATTTATGAATAAATAAAATAATAATTAAAATAATTTTAAAAGCAAAAGCCCTCACAGCATTTGCACTTCTAAACAGCCCAGAGATGCTTTCAATCAGGGACTGTGGGGGAAAATTTGGGCAAGGGTTGGGTTATATTGGATTTTGATGGCTCCATCAAAATTTGGCACATTGTGTTCAACATGAGCCCAAAGACAAAACAAATTAATTTTTGCTCTCTCATTAAGTCCAAATTAGCCCTTCCCACACCAGATTCATACAGAGCTGTCTCCCTCTGCTGATACCAGACCCAAAGCAAACTCCCAAAAACCTCACAAAAATCTCCAGGCCAACCAAAAAATGGGGAAAACTTCCTAAATGAACCCCAAACTTGCCTCCAGCTCGTAGTACTGACCCAACCCTCTCCATGGTGGGATATAACTTACAAGGCAACTTCCATGGCATCATCATCCCCCTCTTCCCATTTTTCCATGGAGAAGTGGATGGAAAAGGATTTTTATGATGCTCTAGGGCATCATTTCCTGCTCTCGAATCCCTCTCACCAGTAGGGAGGTACCACCAGCACCTCTGACTCATCTTCCCAATGAGGGTTTGGTCCTCATGAAGCTGCCCAGCCTCCACCCCCACCCCAGGACTCCCAAATATCTCATTGTGGAGCATCTCCACTCCAGTATGTCCACAGAAAATCCTAAAATGTCACCTTCTGAACCAAAGCTGGACCTAACACCTGACTGAAGGGAAAAAAGGAACAGCCACATGTGTGTCTGAATTTATAAACAGCACTGGAACAAATGGATAAAGCAACAGCTAGAAGAGCTGGAAAAGTTTTTGGCATCCCACAGAATACCAAAAGCTGGAGGAACACTCTTCCTGGGACTCCTGAAGAGCAGGAGAAGTTGTGAAGTCCACCATTATCCAGGGCATAGAGAACAACAAACTCTCATAGCACTTATCCCATGTTGATTTTCCTGGTTTTCAGAGATGGGAAATAAAGATAAAGCTTCCCCAGCATGGACACCCAGAAGCCAGAGATCTGCTGAGGGTTCTCCAGGATCTGGGAGTTGGCCACCTCACCACATGCCCTACATAGATTTCCATCCACATCATTAGGAAATTAATTTTCTCTCCTTATCCAACCCCAAATAATCACCTTAGAAATCCCTGTGACCAGAGGACCATAAAAGACTCCATATCCCAGGCTGGGACTCTGGAGAGAAGAAATCAAATCCATGACTTCAACATTCTGCATCCCTGTAATCAACACTAAGCCACTAAAACTGATTAGACCCACTCTGGTGTTGTCCCAAAGATGAGCCATGAGCTGGGAATGGTGTGAATTGTGGGAATTGCTCTTTTCCCTGTCCCCAGCAAAGCCGACCACAATCCAACTGGACCCAAGACAGGTACGATCCCATCCCAGCAATGGGGAGAGGATGGAAAGCAGAGCCTGGAGAAGACGACAGCGAGATGGCCGTAATTTATACTCTCCAGCCTCTACTTTATGGCTTTCTTAATTCGGCTCCTGCTACTATTAATGTAGTTAATGTTGAGATTATATCTATTTTCTGGCGTCAGGCAGTGATTTATCCAAGCCATTTTTCCAGAGCCGGCTCCCACGCTGTTAAATCAAGCGACTGCCAATTAAGTGCTGACTGGGGAAGTGGATGCAATCTTAACAGAGATCTAACCACAAATTAATCCGGGCGTTCCAGTTTGCGAGGACGAGGCGCTGAACCGCGCCGAGCTGGGAAAACAGATGGCAAAAACAACCCCCAAAACAACGGGGAAAAAATAAAATCCACCGCTGACTTGGAGAAGAAAAGAAGGAAGTCACTTTTCCCAGTGGGATGATGCTCATCAGATAAACTTTGGGGGGTCATTGCTTTTGGGGCCATCACCCAGCAATGAAAACCAGACAGCAGGAGGAGCATGGATTGGGAATTCAAGGGTGGGTTTGGAAATATCTATTTGGCAGACTAAAGGTGGGAATGGGAGCTCTTTGATCCACTAGCAACTCCAGGCATCCCAGAGTTCATGATCAAGTCGTCTTCAGGTTTGTAGGAGAGTCCAACCACGTGCCCAGGGTTAATTTTTGATGTGAAATCTGGAAAGATTTGGGTTGGAAGACCCCTCTGCCCCAGGCAGGGATACCTTCCACTAGACCAAGTTGCTCTAAGCCTCATCCAACCTGGCCCTGGACACTTCCAGGGATGGGGCAGCCACAGTTTCTCTGGACAAATCTTAAATTCCTCTGGATGTCCCAGTGCCCCAAGTCAGGATGTGCCATGATAACAACAGCAATGCCCAAAGGTTTTCAGGAGAGATCATGGAATGTTTGAGGCTGGAAGGAATCCCTGGAAGTCTGGCCCAACTCAAGCAGAGCCATCCAGAACCAGTTGCCAACCACCAGGTCTAGATGACAGCTTTAAACTGGCAGAGGGAAGGATTAGATGGGAAATTGGGAAGGAATTCTTCCCTGGGAGGGTGGTGAGGCCCTGAAATGGAATTCCCAAAGAAGCTGTGGCTGCCCCTGGATCCCTGGAAGCATCTAAGGCCAGGTTGGACAGGGCTTGGAGCAACCTGGTCCAGTGGAAGATGACCCTGCCCATGGCAGGGAGTGGAAATCGGTGATTTTGAAAGTCCCTTCTCACCCAAACCCTTCTACAGTTTTCAAATACCTTAAGGGGGAAGATCTCACACCAAAGCTTGAGAGGTTCTGGGGTTCCCCAGTATCTTGGTGGGATGGGCTAGGCTCCATCAGCTTGGATGCATCTGGATACCAGCAGCCATTTGCACATCCCTATGCCAGGTAGGTACAAAAATGCCCATGGAGCATCTCCATGGATGCCACCATCTGCAGGAGGACACAGCGTGACCATGTTCAGGAGGTTCCCTTTTGGCAGGTGGCCACCAGGAATCACAGAAATTACTCCACAGCTGTCGTCCTGCTTTGAGAAAGAGGAGCTCTGCTCCTCCCCAGCCTGCGACTCGACCATTAGAAATCCTTTCCCTGCATCCATGATTTGCCTCGGGAGCCATAAGGAAGAGCAATACACGACACTGAGAGTGATTATTAATAATGGTAAGGAGTCGTTGAGATAACAGCTCATGATAAGTGGGGAACACTTTTATGGTCCTTGAATATTGAGCAGGATTTTTAAAAAAATAAAAATAACAGAGTAGGAGAAATCTAACCCATACATACAGGGCACTATGGAAATTCTGAAGATCACGGTGTTCCAGCCACCCCTACAGCCAGAGATTAAATCAACGGACAAGAATAAACTGGTAAAAGGCTGCAGTGTGTCCTGACAGGTGAAAAGGGACCTTTGGGGAGGACGGGAGCAATTCCTGCCAGCTGCAGAAATCCAATCTGAGGGAAAGACAATCCAGAGCTCCCATCGTAAATACTCAAATAACGAGGACAAACGACTCTGTGTCTCCATCACAATAAAACGAACCTGTCCCTGAAGAAGAGAAGACTCCAGAAAGACCTCAGAGCCCTTCCAGTGCCTAGAGGGGCTCCAAGAGGGCTGGAGAGAGACTTTGGACAAGGGATGGAGTGGCAGGACAAGGGGGAATGGCTTCCCACTGCCAGAGGGCAAGGTTAGATGGGATATTGGGAACAAATTCTCCTAGGTGGCACAATGGGAGTGACCACCTGGATTGGCAATGTGGAAGGAAAATCTCCAGCTTTCTGCTTTGCCTTGCAAATCCCTGGCATATGAGACAACCCACACCACCAGAATGCAGCGATGGGAATGGGATGATGCTGCAAACCCAAATATTTGGCCATGTCTGATGGAACTTGGAAATTCCCCCATGTCCTGGGCTCATCCCACAGCTTGGAAAGCAGGTGAGGAAGAATTCTGCCCCACTCAGGTGAGGCCCCACCTGCAGAGCTGCCTCTAGCTCTGGAGCCCAACATCAGAAGGATGTGGAGCTGCTGGAGCGACTCCAGAAAAGGCTGTGGAGATTTCCAAGGGCTGGAGCCCCTCTGCTCTGGAGCCAGGCTGGGAGAGCTGGGAATGGAGAAAAGAAGGATCCAGGGAGAGCTTAGAGCCCCTTCCAGTGCCTAAAGGGGCTCCAGGAGAGCTGGAGAGGGACACTGGCAAAGAGATGGAGGGACAGGACAAGGAGCAGTGGCTGCCCATTGCCAGAGGGCAGGGATAGGTGGGATACTGGGAGGGAATTCTTTCCCTGGGAGGGTGCTGAGGCCCTGGCACAGGTTGTCCAGAGAAGCTGCGGTTGCCCCTGGATCCCTGGAAGTGTTCAAGGCCAGGTTGGACAGGGCTGGAAGCAACCTGGGGTAGTGGAAGGGAATCCCTGCTCATGGCAGAGGGTTGAAATGAGATGATCTTAAAAAGTCCTTTCCAACCCGTATCATCTGATGATTTCACAATTTTTCAAAGCAATTAAAAATCCCAAAGTGGTTGAAGTGCACTCTGGGACTTCACGGGGATCTGGGGAAGCCTTTACCCAATTTGTGCCAATCTCCCATGGAAGCTCTGCCCTGCTCCAAAATTCCCAGTGCTTCCCATGTGCTGTGATACCACACAGCTATCCCAGCTTCACACTCAAATTAAGTCCTCAAATACCATCGGGGAATACTTTAAGCAGGACTTCAAAAAGTCCTTATTAATCTTAGCATTAAAATAATACACATTCAATTCCAGCAATAGGTGAGCCAGCAACCTGATGAATACATTACCCTAAGGTTTTGCATTAAAAAGGATAAATTCTGTGAATTTAGCTGACAAAAACCCACTCACACAAAGGGATTCCAGGTCACCTTCACCGAGACGGTGTCGATCCTACTGCAACCAATTGGTGAGATTAGCTCTGAACCACTGGGGGAGAAGGGGCTGATGAGTTTGAATTATGCAGGCAGACTAAAAACTATTGATTATTGTAAAGTTGGTTTACTACCACCCTTAAACCTGGCCTAAAAGCTGTATTTAAACCACTGTTTAATTATGTAAGCTGGTTCCACAGCAGTGGAGTTTTTAGCTCTTCCTTTTCCAATGTGAAGCCTCGTCCAGGTTCTTTCTGGCCACATCATTCGTTATTTTTGGGGAAATCCACCACAGGTTAAGTACTGCACAAAACATAACATGAAGAACATCTTGGCCCCGAGATCCAGCATCATAACTCACCCTTGGAACCAGGTCCTTGGCCAAATCCTCTGCTCCACTGACAATGTGCTTTAAATCACATTTTAACATTGATCCAATTAATGCAGCTCTTGCTAAACCAGACAGTTTCTGAATCTCCTCCTGAGCATTGCATGTTCTTGGTCGGGTTTAAAAGTGGTCAGGAAATTGAGGTCAATCCCAACTTTTCTCTCTTTTCATCTTGATGGCACCTGAAACCACCTGAAGGTAGTTCCTTCTCCAATAATTAACCCCCAAAAGTGACAATTCTCAACTGTGTGGATGCTCTCCTAGGTATGATTTATTTCTTTCAAATCCCATCAGAATATCCTGGATCTGCCTGTGTCCCGCTCTCTGTGTCCTCAGGACAAACAGGTTGGAGAAGGAGCTTATCCTGATTTTCATGATCCTGATCTCATGCCCTTCTAGTGAGGAGATGCCAGGAGGAGCATGGCAAGGAGCTCACACTCCAAAGGGCTCAACAGGAGACAGTGAGGATGGAAAAGTCCAACAATGGGAAGGGAAAACTCCTGAAATGGGCTCATCTATGGATGGGAAACATCCCAAGCCCACAGTCCAACCCCCATGAGCTCTGGCGGCACCAATGGCATTTTCCCAAAACCTATTTAACCCCATCCCTACATGGATGGGCTCCAACACCTCCTCACAATGGTGAAGCAACACTTAGTGAGTTGTCTGAGCTGGTTCTATGGGAAGTTTTGCCATGGGAATGTCCATCACCAATGACCCCAAGTGACCACAGCTAACAAGACCCTTCCACCGTTGGAATCACACCCATCTCCCTCTTCCCAGACCTCTGATCCTGCTTCCAACAACTCATGTAAACAAATCCTTGGAGCTCAAGCAACATCCAACGACCCATCGGTAGGAGAAGCCGCTTTGAGCAGGATGAACCAGCTCCATTTATCCCACCTGGCGTTCCGCAGCTGAAAAATCAGAGGAAGAGACCTCAATGCCTCAAAATGAAAAAAAATCCCGACGTACAGAATCCTTTGAAAGCGGCTCCAAATTAAGAGCTCCATCGAGGCTGTCAAGCCCCCACAAGCTGAGTCTACAGCACCTTCCCTGGGAAGAGGGAGCTCGGCCCATTTATTTGGATGATGAAAGCAAAGGGATCTAAAAATTGCACTCCTTCGTTAATGAGCAGCCGAAGGGATCTGTAAGCATAATTCCAGAGGCTGGTAATATTTTATATAATCGGCAAGTGGTTTAAATTGAAAAGCCCCAACTGAATCAATATTTACTGCATTGAAACGAAATGAATAGTAATAAGTCACTAAGCTCCCTGTCCTGTTTCATAAAATAAAAAATTATAAAAATGAGCACAGGCGCGGAGCGACCATCGCATCAACTTTTACGGCACTCGGGGAGCCGTAACCGACTGTTCTCATCAAATCCAAACTGTAAAAAACCTGCCCAAGGAAGCCTCACTTCAGCAGAGCCGACGGGAAAAAAAAAAAGAGGGGAAAAATAGGAGGCGAGAGTTTCACCAACACAGGCAAAAAGGCTCCCAAAGCTGCGCTCCCCAGGCAGGCAGAGCATTCTTGGACGCTCCCACGAAGTGCTTCCTACTGGATTTCTCACGCAGAGGATTTGCCAAGATGCCCTCCCAGATGGATCCCAGCCTCCAGAGGATTTTGCCACAGCTCTGGATGTGGCCAATGCAACCCCTGCCCTCCCTCATGTTTTCAAGTTGGTTGGTGTCACCTGTGCACAGGTGGGAATGATGCGGATCCATGAGGAGCTGCCCACCCTGGGACCGGAAAACAGCTCCAGGGTCAGATTCATCCTGCCTAATCCCCTGTCCATCCACAAACTAATGGATGACACAGGATTAATGTCAGGGATTACAAACAGGGACAGCACATCCAGTCAGTCCTGCTGGATTCAAACAGACTGTCCAGAGAGGGTGTGGACTTCCCCATCCCTAGAAATGTCCAAGGCCAGGTTGGACAGGGCTTGGAGCAACCTGGGATAGTGGAATGTGTCCCTGTCCTTGGCAGGGAGTGAAACTGGATGGCCTTAAAGGTCTCTTCCAACCCAAATCATTCCATGATTCCATGATTCTGATCCCACATCTTCACATGTTGTACAAGGAAGTCCTTTCTTCCTCCTCCTTACTCACCAGCTTTTTATTCTTAAAAACCCAGGAGTTAAGAAAAACAGACATTGAGGAGATGGAGCGTGTCCAGAGAAGGGAACGGAGCTGGGGAAGGGTCTGGAGCACCAGGAGAGGCTGAGGGAGCCGGGAAAGGGGCTCAGCCTGGAAAAAAGGAGGCTCAGGGGGCACCTCCTGGCTCTCCACAACTCCCTGACCGGAGGGTGCAGCCAGATGGGGTTCGGGATCTGTTCCCAGGGAACAAGGGACAGGACAAGAGGAAATGGCCTCAAGCTGTGCCAGGAGAGGTTCAGGATGGATTTTTCATGGAAAGGGTTATCAAGCCCTGGCACAGCTGCCCAGAGCAGGGATGGACTCACCATTCCTGGAGGGATTTAAAAGCTGTGTTTGGGGACATGGTTTAATGATGACCTTGGCAGTGCTGAAGGAATGGTTTGACTCCATGAGGGCTTACCCAACCTCAATGATTCCATGATTCCACACCCTGATTTGGGTTGAAACAGCATTATTTTAGATGCAGAAGACACCAGGAATCTTTTAGAGGGAGGGAACAGGAAAACACTCCCTCTGTCTCCCACAACTCCCACAAAGTTCCTTCCTGTGACACAAATAACGTTCCCCCTTTGCCCCCTTTTATCCTTGCGTTTAAAAAGGAATTTAAAGCATTTAAAGACGTCACCTTCGACACTCCCTGCTCCTCCTTATTGAGCCATAAAACCCTTTCCCATATAAAATATCCTGAACTGGAACAGCTTTGGGGTTTCCCTGGAGATTCACCCCTCATTGCCTACGTTTACATCCTTCTTTCCACACCAGAGGATGGCAGGAACACAGACCTGGATTCACTACCAACAATTCCAGAAGCAATTATTAAAACCTCCACTAATTTGGGGGGGGGGGGGGAGATTAAAGGAAATTATTTGCAATCAAAACATTTTTTCAGCTTGGAAAACCATTCCTGCTCACGGACAGGTGGCCGCGGGATCCGTGCCAACTTCGGGAATCCCTCTGCTCTTTTTTTCCCACTTTCCCAGCTTTAACAGCTGTGACCTCTCAGACCTCCCCGTATCCTCCTGCAAATCCTCCTTCCAGGCGAGCCCAGAGGGCAGCAGGAGCTGCAGATGCTGCGGAGCCCGACTGGCACCTGGGGATGGATGGATGGATGGACCGGGAGCAGGGAAGCGGCCGGATGCAGATGGTCGGCTCTGCCGGTGCCAAGGGCGGTGGCGAATCCAGCCTCATGCTGAAATCCACACAGAGGTGCCAGGATCCAGCCCTGGAAGAGCCAAGGAGAGACTGGATGGTCCTGCAGCATCCACACATTCCCCAATGGAATAAAACCAAGGTTTGGAAGGGAACACAAATGGCTTCATCCCAAAGGAAGCTCTGTCAGACTGAGAATTTGGGTGTAGAAAGAGGAAATCTCAGCGCTCTGCTGGGGAGAGGCCAGACCTGGTAGGAGGGATATTAGTCGGTATTAACGAGCTAATTCCAATTATTTCCAAGGCAGCAGAAGGAAATAAACACCCAGGGACTGAGAATGTTGATTACATAATCCCAGAACAATTTGAGTTGGAAGGGACCTTAAAGATCTCATTCCAACCCCCTGCCATGGGCAAGGAACCTTCCAGTAGATCTTCCAAACAATTATGTAGGTTTTGGATATGAATATATAATTATTTAGGATTTTTTTCTCCATGTTGAGTACAGCAGACACTTAAAACTCAACTTGAAATTCCATAAACTCAGCCCAAGGGTGAAATTTGACCCTTGGGAGAGATGAACAAATGCCTTCCTTCCTTTCCTTCCTTCCATTGCATGAAGCCCTTTGCAGCTCCTGGAAAATGGATCCTGCTCCCTAGTGAAGCTCTCAGAGATCTTATTTACGATCCCTTTGCATTTGCCACTCCAGGAGTTTTCTCCAGTTTTTTTATAGTATTTTATATCTTGGTTTTTGGGATGTTCCCGTGCAGGGCCAGGAGTTGGATTTGATGATCCTTCCAGCTCAGGATACTCCCTGATTTCTCCCACCAGGATGAAACAGATGGATCCATCCTTCAGCCTGAAAGAATCCTAAATGTTTACTTAGCCTGGACAGAATTAATCAGTGGAAAACGATGCTCCAACACTTGCCAAGTGACCTTTTTTGCCCCCAAAAACTGGATTGCTCATTCCCGAGCTCTGAGACCTGCCCGGGCACAGCCCGGAGCTCAGCCCAGATGCTGGCACCAGTTGGACTCGGCTCAGTGCAGCAGCTCACGGAAAAGTTTAAAGGAATTTATCCCAATTTTATCCCAATTTTATCAGGATAAGTAGTAAATCGGGGAATTTGTGCCTTGTGGAGCTGCCATTCAGCCATGCTCTGCTTCCCCCTTGCTCCTTTTTTGAGTGCTTCTTCTTTCAAATCCCAACTTTCACACTGGAATTGGCACAGGAAAACGTTGGGGTTCGATCTGCTGAAAGCTTGGAGAAGTTACGACCCTTTGTAGGGAAAACCATCTGGGGAAAGGGTGGAAAAAAAGCAGCTCTGCCATTACTAATCTCTTATTAGAGTAGATATTTAGGAATTAAATACATTCCTCACTCCCACAGCTGTCACTGTCAGGTGAAAAAACAGAGGAGTGTGTAAATATCCAGCACTGGAAAATATATTCCAAATGGGATGCTGTTAGGAGGGATAATTAGCCTTAGAAAAACCACTTCTGAAGGGTCCAAACCACTTCAAAATGAGTTTTAAATACAGCATGTGGACAATTTGGAAAACTTTATCCACAGGGAGATTTCATCTGGCCAAGCTACTCCATTGCTGTTGAAGCCTGGGTTAGAAAAGGTGAATAATATCCCATCAAATTTATCTTATTTAAAATTACAGCTGGTATTTGGGGAATTTGGATCGAGAAAAGGAAGAGTTGAACTTGGAACTTCATGGTCCCGTGAGAGGTTTTATCCTGGAGCACCTGGGCAGGAATAAATGGATGCCCTGGGACAGAGGAAGCAGCACCAGAAGGGTTAAAGGGTTTTAGAGACCAGCTCCAAACCCCAACAGAACCACGCTCAGTTCCTGGGGGACTTTGAACAAGATTTATCCCAAGACTGGATGAGAAAGGATCAACCCTCTGCTTCCTTCCTGGGGCATCTGCCCTGATTGCCCAGAGCCCATCCCACACCCTGTGCACTAATCCATAAAAAAAAATTACAGCCATAATTAACATTTTTTTATGGAATCATGGAACAGTTTGGGTGGGATGGAACCTTAAAGTCCATCCAGTTCCAACTCCTTGCCATAGTCAGAGACACCTTCCACTACCTCAAGTTGCTCCAAACCCCATCCAGTCTGGCCATGGAGACTTCCAGGGATGAGACAGCCATAGCTTCTCTGGGAATTCCATTCCAGCCCACCACCACGCTCCCAGGGAAGAATTCCTTCCCAATATCCCATCTATCCCTGCCCACTGGCAGTGGGAAGCCATTCCCTGTTGTCCTGGTCCTCCATCCCTTGTCCCAAATCCCCTTTCAGCTCTCCTGGAGCCCCTTCAGGCACTGGAAGGGGCTCTAAGCTCTCCCTGTATCCTTCTGTTCTCCAGGCTGGACACTCTTAGCTCTCCCAGCCTGGCTCCAGAGCACTCAGAGAATTTTTTACTTTTTCCACCATGGAATGGAAAGGATCATCTCCAGTCTGGTGTCCCAGCACCTGGAGATGACACCCAACACTGGAGAAGACCTCTTGGGTTACCTGAGCTCACATTTTCACCTCTCCCACCTGAGTTCCTGCACCAGATGATCCATCCCCGACCCAAAACCGCTGATCCACAGCTGCAAACTCCCAACTTCTAATCCCTCTAAAGCTCCTCGCTAAGGATGTTCTGCTTTTCTCTGACAGCTGCTGGACTCAAAAAGCACAGAAAGGCCTCACAAAAGAGGAGGAAAAGAAATCCTGGCTAATGAAAACCGCTCCTGAGCAAATCCTCCTCGAGCCTCCCATGCACGTGCTCTCAGCCTACTGAAAACACTAAGGAAAACATATTAACCCGAAATTCCATGAGTATGGAATGGTGGGAGCAGCCAGGCAGGAAGATGTTGCCCGGGAGCTCATTGAGAAGTGGCACCACCACGAACACCTCTGCTTTGTGACACAACAGAGGTGATGCCCTCCAGGCTGGTTTTAGTCCCTATGGGATCTTTCCATTTGGTTTGTCCAGCCCTGAGGGCTGGGAATGCTTGTGGAGCACCCCAAGGGAATTGGGAGATGATTCCTTACTCACAAGTGCCCTGCACCTCTCCAAACAAGCATTTCCTGGAATGCAGAGTCTCCTTTTTTTAATCTCATTTATCATCTCAGTTCATTCTTTTCCACAGGATACTTTGGGTGCAAACTCCATCAGGGTTCCAAAATCTCTTTGTCCTTGACCCAAAGCATCCCAAAAATAGCGGGGACTTTTCAGAGTGGATCCAGAGAGCCAGCGTGGTGCTGAGGATCTGAAATCCACACTGCAAATCAAACACATTCCAACAAAACCACATCCCTTGCTTTGCCCCTGCCTGGCCTTGACAATCCAAAGTCTACCAGGAGCTACTGAACATCCTCAGGAATGGTTTTATCTGCCAGGGGTTGAGTTTGAACCTCCAAGACTGGTCTGTGAAGCCCAACAACTGAAGGTATCTCACTCAGGAGACCAATTTTGAAACTCTGTTCTGACCCAGGTGAAAATCCCACTGAGGATGCCACCAATTCCAGTCATTCTCCAACAGTGACTTTGCACCATCAAATTTGGTTTGGGATGGGGGGAAATGAGACAGAAGCACGACACTCCCATTATGCTATCCAAGCTATGGACTGAATAACTTCCAGATGATTTCCATCCAACTTGGGCATCTTAGGAGGAATTTTTTTCACTAAAAAAAGAGTAGAAATGGAACGGGCTGCCAGGGAGGTGGAGTAATCACCATCCCTGGAGGTGTCCAAGGAAAAGCTGGACGTGGCACTCAATGCTCTGTTCTGGGTGACAAGGTGGAGATCAGATGCAGCTTGGACTTGATGATCTCGGAGGTCTTTTCCAACCTAAATGATCCTGGAATTTTGTGATCTCATGCAAAAGGGTGCAGCAAATCCAACACCTCACACGGAAAGAAGCCAGTGCCATGTTGGGAGCTCTCAATGGATTGAGTTGGAAAAGATCATCAAATCCAACACAGCTCCAGCACGGGATGAAGCTGTAAGATTTCCCAGGAAGAAAAGATCCAGTTTACGGAACACTGGGCTCCCCAACAAGGATGCTCCAGGCTCCAGGGAAGAGCTGATCCAAGATCCACACAACACCCCGCTGAGTAAATAACCCCTCACTGTCCCCGGGATCGGATGTGGCAGTTTTCTTTTTAATGGAATCCATTCGAAACGCGACAACTCCATTAACCAAAATTAAAAAAGGAAAATCCCATTATTCCTAAGGATGTTCATGTGCATTTAGAGCTGGTCATTAACCCCTGAGTCCCGCTTTTATTTTGGTTTCATTACTTCCTCCGAAGTGGAGCTCGATTACTGCGGCTGACCCAGGAGGAGGGAATGGGAGCGCTTCCCTCCAGCACCGGCAGCCTGGAATTCATGGAAAAGCAGGAAAAATCCAACCTCCCAGCATAAGATTGCCTGGGAGCTGGACAGGACTGGGGAGACTGGGAGAATGGGGAGAGTCAGAGCAGGGAGTAGGAGTGGTGGAGTCCCTAAATCCCACTGGAAGCTGCACAACTTGGATCTGCTGCTGATTTTGCCGGGTGAGAAAGCAACCGGCTGGGAGAGATGTTTGGGAAAAGGACAAGGAGAAAAAAGAGGGGAAAAAAAAATGAAAAGTGGAGGAAGAAGGAAAAAACAAAAGGGAAAAAAGAGAAATAAAGGATAATATGAAAAAAGATTTACAGGGGAGGAAGAAAAATAGAGAAAAAAGGGAAAACAAAAAAAAGGGAAAAGGGAAAAATTTAAAAAGAGGGAAATGGGAAAATGACAAAGAGAAAGGAAAAAAAAGGAAAGGGAAAAAGGGTAAAAAGAGGGAGAGAGGAAAAAAGGAAAATAGAAAAAAAGAAAAAAGGAAAAAAGGAAAAAAGGAAAAAGAGAAAGAAAAACAAGAAGGGAAAAAAGAAAAGGAAGGAAGGAGATAAAATGTGAAAAGAAAAAATAAAAAAGTTAAAATAGGAATACAAAGGAAAAAAGGAAATAAAAAATGGAGAAGGCAAAAGAATAATGAAAAAGAAAAAAAGTGAAAAAAGAAAAAAGATAAAAAGGAAAAAAATAAAAAGAGAAAAGGGGAAAAGGTAAAAAAGGATGGAACGGAAAAAAGAAAAAGAAGAGATGAAATAGAAAAAAGAAAAANAAAGAAGAAGAAAAAGAAATTTAAAAAAGGGAAAGAGGAAAAGGAGGAAAGGAAAGAAAAATGGGGAAGAAGAAACAGAAATAAGAAGAAATAAGAAACAAAAGATTAAAAAAAATAATAAAAAATTAAAAATAAATTTTTTAAAAAATCAAAGGAAGACAGAAGAGAGGAGTGAGTTTTCCCCAGTGTCTGTCTCTTGGAAAGGAGGGGAGCACCAGGAACAGGGATGATTAATCCCCAGCTTTGCCCCAAAGAGGTGCCATTGTTTTTTAAAGCCTCTAAACCAGCCCGGAACAGAAACTGGATTATGCTGGGCCAGATGTCAGGGCTGCTCCGAAACAATCCGGGTTGTGCATCTCATCCCAGCCTCATTAAAGGGATTAAAAGTACTTCCTATAGAAACAAAAAATATGGATTTCCAAATGGGAGTTACTGTTCCCTCCTGCCTGTAACGGCTCCAATCCCAGCAGATGAATTTCACTTTAATGAGATGTCATTTTGGAGAATGGTTTAACATCCCTTCAAAAAAAATCCGAGGCCTAAAACCTCGTCAAACCACGTCGGGATTATTAAAAGAAAATTTACCACACAGACAAAATAAAATCAAACAAAATAGGAGCCGCCAATTCGCAGAATCCATGACACGGCCGTTTTTAAATGTGATGGAAAAGGCTTTCCAAGTTATCTGCTTAACCACAGGCTTTCTGTTTACTTCTCACTTTCATGTCAAATGAATTTGGGAAGAAAAAAATTGACAGGAACTTTAAGGCCATTCGTCACATTCCGACTCCGTTCGCAGATTAACGCGGCAAAAGCCGGGGGAAGGCGGAGGGGGGATTTTATCATCTTGATAAAAGGAAATTAACTCCCGGTGTCCCAACCTCTGCCCTCTGGTCACGATTCCCTCGCCTCCGTGCGGGAAGATCCTGGAGCAATCGGCACCAGGAGGTAAAATCCCACTGGAGCATCATCCCAGTTAAATAAACAACATAAAAAGCTGTGCTTGAAACCCCCCAAAACTGGGAGATTGAACCACTTGCACTACTTAAAGCAGCATCTGGCTCACGACTTCCATCCACTCTGTGCTCCAAACTGGTCTGTGGGAGGTTGGGATCCCACCTCTTGGACCCTAGAAGCTACAGACTAGTGGAAAAAAAATAAATGGATCATGGAGAGAAGACAGCATTTGCTGAGATCTTTAAAATGCCCATCCCTGTCTGCTCACGATATATGGGAACGTCGATTAAAGCCTCTCCCGTCGGAGCGCTCGGCAATTTTCCACCGTGGAAGCCGACGTTAACAGTTTTCCTTGTTTTCTCTGCAACTTTTGAGATGACGCCCCAGAACCGGAGAAATATGGATTTTCTCCATCCACTGTGAATTACGGCCCCAAACTCTGCTGCTCTCTGTTCTATCTCCAACCACTGACCCTCCAGGATCATGAACAAAGAATCCCGGAACAGTTTGTGTTGGAAGGGGCATTAAAAACCATGCAATTCCAACCATGGACAGGGACACCTTCCACTGTCCCAGGTTGCTCCAAGCCCTGTCCAACCTGGCTTGGAATACTTCCAGGGATGGGGTACTTACAACTTTCCTGGGCAACCTGTGCCAGGGTCTCAGCACCACCCCAATCCAATATTAGGTTGTACAACGAGCAACCAACATATCCCAAGCACTTCCAAACAGTTCCCAGAGGTGTCACAGTTGCTGGGTGACCCCATCCCATTTCCTGAATGGATGGACTTCTTAGGACCCTCAGAGTGCAACCAAAAAGCTCAGAAGTGAATGGAATTAGTCTGGTTTAACCCTTTACTGTCCATTAGTGGGATTATGGTGGACAACTCCATGCAGACCCTGATTGCCCCAATCTCCAGCACAAGAGGAAGATGGAAAGGATGAGAAAGCTTCCATGGAATTCCCAAGGATATGTTCTTCTCCCCAAAAGAGAGGGGATATATTGAGTTTTCATGTTCATTTCATCCATGGCAAGCCAACCACACCGTTCTGTGGGAATGAGACACAGGAACTGGAACGCATCCAATGAGCAACACGGGATTCTACTCCATGACCCAAGATTCCCGTTCCACCATATTTCCATGGATTTAGGGAGAAAGGGTTAATTACACACTAACAGCACACCAGGACTGGCACCTATGGCTCCACCCACTCTGGAATAACATGGACAATAATCTACCACAGAGGGGAAGCCAAGTGCCCCTCCTCACCACACGATGCTGTTGTCTCAAGGCAGTGAAATCACTTCCACAGGGAAACTTGTAAGAGCACTCAAGGAATGTCAGAAAAATGGAAAGGAAAATTGGGAAGGCTTCCCTGGGAACAGATGACAGGGGCTTGCATGAAAGGGATGGTCCCATCCCATGGAAATGTTCAAGGCCAGGCTGGACAGAGATTGGAAAAACCTGGTGTACTGGAAGGTATCCCTGCCCATGGCATGGGGGTTGGACCAGAGACTCCTCCAAGGTCCAACCAAAGTCCCTTCTAAGCCAAACCATTCCATGATTCTCTGAACTGGATCATGAGCTGGTCCAGCCGGTTGGCAATTGGTGTCTGAAAGATGTTAAGGGCGCAAAAGGAAATTGGAAACCCCAAACCACCCACCATGAAGGAAAGGAAGGGTTGGTGTGTCCAAGTGACCTGGAACACAATATCCCAACCTCCTGCAGAGGATGACTGGAAGGAATGGTGGTTCCTCCTCCTCTTGGAAGCTCAGCTGTATCTCCCCTTTCCTAGGGACGTGGTCCTTGCACCCACCACTCTGGCTGAACCCCATTTCAAAACCTGCATCACCCACTTTATCTTTCAGCTCGAATCCCTAAAGGCTTCAGATCTTTGAAACCCGAAGGAAAAATCCTTGTAATCTCCATATCACAGAATCACTTAGGCTGGAAAATGCCATCAAGTCCAAACTTTGACCAATCACCACCTTGTCAACTAAACCAGAGCGCTGAGTGCCACATCCAGTCTTTTCCTGAACACCTCCAGGGATGGTGACAACTGCTTCCATCTTAATCTGTTCAATGTGCTCCAGGCCACAGAACAGAACAAAAGAGAAGAAAATAAAAGGAAAAAAAGAAAACAAAACTAAACCACATAAGCGAATCCTCCACTGACGAGCTCCTTTCTCCTGAGCTGGCATTTCTCTGACAAATGTTGGATTATCTTGTTCTTTACTTATTTATAGTGCTGGAGGGGTAGGATTGTCCCTCAAGAGGCGCTGCAAAGTTTTCAGGAAGAAATATCAGAGTTTCCCCAGCAGTGCCAGACACAACTCATTATTTGCAGACAGGTGACTTTTGTTTTCCACATTTGCAGCAGGATTTGAGAAGAAAACTCTTCAAAGTGGGTCAGTGTTTCATTCCTCCACTGGGGGTCTATAAGCTCAGCTCAAAGGGCTCTCTGCTCACAAAATTGTGTCTTAAAAGTGGTTCTGGCTCTCCAGAGGGAGAACTGGAGTCTTCTGAAGGAGTTAGAATATTCTGAGTTGGAAGGGACACACAAGGATGATCTAGTCCAACTCCTGGTCCTGTACAGGACATCTCAAAAATCCCACCCTGTCCCTAAGAGTGTTATCCAAATGCTCCTTGAGCTCTGGAAGCTTTGGGACCATGACGACTTCCCTGGGGATCCAGCTTCTTTGGGAAACCTGTGCAAGGGCCTCACCACCCTCACAGGGAATAAATTCTTCCTGATATCCAATCTAACATCACTCATTTTCAGTGGGAAGCCATTCTCCCTTGTCCTGTCACTCCTTGCAAAAATTCCCTCTCCATCTTTCCTGTCAGCCCCTTCAGGCACTGGAAGGCTGCAATGCAGTCTTCTACTTCCTCTCATCTCCAGGATGAACAATCCCAACTTCTTCAACCTTTCTTTGTAGGAAAGGTGCTCCATCCCTCTGATCATCAACCCCAGAAAGCTTCTGCTGCCTCTGTGCAAGGTCTATGACATGTGGACATCCCATTTTTTTGGTGGCTACATCCACATGGACCACAGAAAGAGGTTGGAAACAGGAGAAGCATCACTGCCAAATCTCAGCACGATGCTTCATCCATCCCAGCTCCTCCATGGCAAATCCCTCATCCCTTTCCCAGCAGAGGGAGGCTGTGAGGAGAGAAGACATCTCCCTTCAGGATTTTTAAGGGATGAACAACCTCAATGTCACCAGGAGCAACCGAAATTTAAGGCCAGCAAATCACAGCCCTTGTGAGCTGTGCTCCCAGCAAAGCCGCGGGAGATAAGGGGAAGGAGTGAAAAGGAGAATCAATAAATCTTAACCTCATTCACAATGATCTGGAGCTCTTATTAAGTAAATTAATTTAAGTTAATTTAACTCGATCATGACTCCCGATCACAGTGATTTAGTGAAGGGGAAATTGCATTAGGAAAGGCCACACTCACCAGATAGAAGAACGGAAGAAAATTAGATCCACTTAGCAATGTGAATTAATATGGAAATAGCAGGTGTAAATTTCACCTTATCAAGAGAGTGAAAATTATCTTCATAAATTTGGAGAAATAGGCCCCGAGTTGCTTATAAATCTATTTAAAACAAAAATATTACAAAAAGTGGAGTAAAATTAATTTAAAATATACTCCCACATATCGCCTTGAAGAAAAGTCAGCAGCAGGGCCGAGTTTAATGCAACCCAGCAAGAAGGGGAGGATGGAATTCATTCCCAAGGGATTGACATCAGGTACCTCCAGCAACTCTCCCTGTCACTCATTTCCCCAAGCCACATCCCTCTTCATCTTAGTCTGGTGATTCAGAGATTGCTTGGCAAAAAGGGCGACATCCTGGATGTCCCAACAAAGTAAAACCCTGGCATATTACTTCCAGAGATCCAAAAACCTGGACTTCATGGAAGAAATCACTCCTTAGTGCCAGCTGGGAACCTGTTTGGGAGTAGCACTGGAGGGCAGCACCATCAATTGGCATCCCACTGCTGGCTTAAGGGGAAGAGGATATTATAAATACCAAATTATTATAAAAACATTATTAAAATGAAAAATTAGAATATTAAAAAAATTTTGACTACTCAGTATGAAAAATAAAATTGAGGTGACTAAAGGGGTGTCCCACCATCACCAGAGCTTCTCCTTGTTTTGGGAAGAGTGAAGAAAATCAGGAAAAAAGCAGATCCTGGCGTGTTGCTTGTGAGCGATCCAAAATGTTGATAGGAATGATGAAGCAAAAAATCCCGTAAAAACTCCAGGAGAAGCATTTGCCATGTGCTTCCTCCAGACAGGCCGGATGATTGATCACCCCCAACGAAGGTAATTGGGAGACGGAGATTTATGGCTTCTTTAAAACATAATTGTTTTAATTTGCTGATGGCATTTTATCAAGATTTGTCTGAAGCAGCTGTAAGATCTAAACTACACCAATTTAATGAAGTCGGAGATTAATACAGAGAAAATGATCCTGCAAGTGGGAGCTCTCAGCCAATCGTGGCGGAACGAGGTCGTTCCTCGGAAAATCACCACTGGGTCGAGCAAGAGCCACCACACAGATCCCAGACATTCCTGCTCTGAATTCCTCACCTGAAGCTTTCCCCCTTTCCGCCTTGATTCTCACCATGGATCCACCATCCATCAACCATCCAGATCTGGAGTAACAATATGTGAGGGAAGAAGCTGAGCCCAAGAGCTGGAGGATGAGTTGTTTTCTGTTAATTAAGACTGAGAATCATTTGAGTTGTGGGGGACGTTAAAGACCACTTTGTTTCAATCTCCTGCCATGGGACACTTTCCATTATTCCAGATTGCTCCAAGCCCCATCCAATCCAGCCTTGGACACTTCCGCAGTGGTGAAGCCCTGGCACAGTTTTCCCAGAGAAGCTGTGGCTGCCTCATCCCTGGAAGTGTTCAAGACGAGGTTGGAGCAACCTGGGGTAGTGGAAGGTGTCCCTGCCCATGGCAGGGGGTTGGAACTCAAGGATCTTAAAGGTCGCTTCCCATCCAAACATCCTGTGATTCCATGAAATTGCAGGATGATGGAGCAGGCAAAAAATTATGTGGTTTGTTTCTGGAAAGGGAAATGCAGGAATTTGGTCCAAAGGATGTGCAAATGGAGGTGGCACCTCAAAGTGGTGCAGTAATTGCAGGAGAAAAATCCAGAACAAAAGGAGACCTGTGGATCTCAGGGATGATGCCCAGGTGGGAAAATATCACAAGCAAAAGTAGAATGTGAAGACAAAGAGGAGGTGGTGTAGGTAAGGTTGACCATGAGCCCAAAAGGATCCCAGTTTCCATACTGGGAGAAGCACTTTGAGACCAGTAGAGTACAGCAGGAGCAGAGTTTCTCAACCAAGACCTTGGAGAACAGACAAAATAACTGACCCAACCTTTTTTTCCAACCTCTCTGTTTATCCCATACTTTGATTCATCACCCTGAACTCTTCCAAAGCCAACCCTCCCTTCAAAGATCGATTTGGGAATCCCAAAATTCACTTTTAAATGGAAATATCAGGCAAAGTCAGGCTTTAAAAACAACCACCACGATTTTTGTCACTCCACAGCTCTACCCTAAAAGCCACCAATCCCCAGGGCATTGCTGGGGAATGACTTTTGGGAGAAACCACCTGGAGCAGGGAGAACAAAGACAGAAAATAGCAGAGCAGACTCTCTTTGCCCAAAATACTGTCCGTGACTCCTGGCATTTCAGTGGGAGGACAAGTTATTCCTGATCTAAAAACAGCCAAAATCCATATTTTCACCAAACCCATCACTTTAATCGCACCTTGTTTTAAAGAATCAATTATTTTCACGACCTTCCTGCTTCTACACAAGCTCCAGGTCTTGTCTTGGCCTCTGAGATGCTCCATGGAAACATCTTTACCTCTATGGACTTAGGAATATTCCAACTCAAGCGTACAGGACCTTCAGTGCCTCCCTTCTCTAGGCAGTGACAAAATATTTCCTGATTTTCCACCCAGATTATTGGGAATAAACTAGTCTGGAACAGCATCTACATCCTGGTGTAAATTCAGAGCATCCAACACGCTCCCCTTCATCACCAACATCCACACATTTATTCATCCTCTTTTCAGCTTATTTAACTGCTCCATGGAAACAATTAATTCCAAGAGGGAATAAATAGGAAGCCAAAGGCATAAGCTGTCGGCACCAGCTTGGGATAACACAATTCCTAAAATGATTTTACATTTTAAGTCAATAAACTCAGAGTAGACCAAACAAAGAGAGAAATTAAACGGCGAAGATGCAACAAAAAAACACAGAGCCAACGTGGGAGTTCTCGTGGCTCCCACATCCCAACCAGCTGCATTCTAGGGGTGGAAGAATTACCTGGATGTCATGGGGCGCCTGGTCTTCCAGGTAGGAACGGGGCTGGTGAAGGATGATAAGGCTGGAGACACCACGTTCTTCTTCACAATCCTGTAGCGCGTCTTTATCACCTTGTTGGCTGGGGGGCTCCTTACGAAGTGGAAGCTGGATCCTAGGAGAAAAAACATGGAAAAACAGGCCTGAAATTCAGGTGTGGATAGGCACAAGAGGGAGCTCAGTGATGTTCTCACAGAATCATGGAATTTTTAAGGTTGGAAAAGACCTTTAGGATGGGGTTCAATGGCCATTGGTTCCACATCCAACTTAAGCCCTACACCCAATTTTTTAGCACCTGAAAAAAGAGGTGAAGTTTCAGGAATGGGATCATTATGGCTGACAGTAACAGAAAGGTCTAGATGTGCTTGGAACTGGCTTCACTAGCACATCAGCAAAACTCAACCACGGGAATCATGGATTCACCAACAACACCTTCATCCCAACATCCACAGTGGAAATAAATGTATGCCTTTAATCCTTGGCATTTCTGCAGTATTTTTCATCCCCAGAAGTGTGGAAGTCCAGGCTGGACAGGGCTTGGAGCAACCTGGGATAATGGAAAGTCCCTTCCATGAACAGGGAACCAGATGAGCATCAGGCTCCCTTCCAACCCTACCCATTCCCGGATTCTCTATGTTGCAGGATGATCTACATCCCGGGTTATTCTGCGGAATGTTTCGTGCAATTAACAGTTCTATGTTTCACTGTGGTTTTCCTCCACCAGCCCTTTTTTTTTTTTCCCCAAGCTTTCAGGAATGCACCTAATTGCCCGACTTTTATAACATACAGCTCTAACTGCCCAGATAATTAAAGCTGACACTCCATGCTGAGCCTCGGTCTCCGGGTTTTATAACTGATTTAAAGGGCTGGCTGTTTTTCTTGGAGATCCTCTCATTAAAATTATGGAGAGGTTGGGAGGGGAAAAGTGGGATCGTTATTTCCACTGAAAACGTTAGACCCATCCCCATGTTTGTCTCTGTGGGAGGAAGGAGAATAAGGTGGATTCCCAGGTAAACTAGGAAAAATAGGGAAATACATTTTAGAGCTGACACCAGTCCCTAGAAAGGAGGGAACAGCTCCCCCATTTCCCTGCAACAGTGGCAACATCAATCCACAGCTTTACAGTTTCACACAGGGAATATTTTCCTTCTTGAGCATTCCCAACAAGCTGATGACTTGTGCTGGCTTTGGGAGGGTTCGGGCAACACAAATTTCTGTTCCCAAATTCAGCAAAAAAGTTATAACCCCTGGTGACGGGAAGAGGCAAAAGCCAGGCCCTGCCACGACAGAAAAATCACTGAAATTTTCATGATAAAGATGATAGTCACAACATTCCACAATCTGAACCTATGGGATAAATCATGGATTTAGGATCTTCCAAGTTCTCTTCCAGTAGAAACCATTTGATGATTCAGTGTCTGGAGAAATTGCAACCACTTTAGAAGTGAGACACTTCAGAGGTCACTTTAGAGATGAGGCAAGAAGGGAGAGAGGAAAGAACGTGGAAAACAAACGGGATTTCATTGCTCTTTCCCCATCCCAGCATTTTTTTGTAGCAGATCAAATTCTTCAGGGCAGTGACCAAACCTCTGCGTGGGCTTTTAAAGCCTTTGCAAGGCTGAAGCTCTAATTACAATTAAAATTGCTCCCAAGTACTGCAAACTTAAAGAGTGTTTCCTTCAGGGAACTGTATTTAGGACAGGAAAATTGTGGGGACAACAAAAGGACAGAGGTGCTAACCCTGCAGGGACCAACACCACACACACAATGAAATCTGAGCTATGGTGATGGTGGGACTGTCCTGAAATCAGGGACTCATGGAATGGTTTGGGTTGGAAGGGACCATTAACACCACCCAGTTCCACCCCTGCCATGGGCAGAGATACCTTCCACCATCCCAGATTGTTCCAAGCCCTGTCTAACCTGGCCTTGAACATCCTTCCAGGGATGGAGCAGCCACAGCTTCTCTGGGCACCTGCCAGGGTCTCACCACCCACGCAGGGAAGAATTTCTCCCTAATATCCCACCTAAATTGGCCTTCTGTCACTTTTGTCACCCAGAACATGTGGATACGCCCAACCTCTCACAGATACAGCACCAACCACGTACCCAAAGCACTTCCATCCCACTGGGNCGCCCAACCTCTCACAGATACAGCCCACAGATACACAGATACCAACCACATACCCAAAGCACTTCTATCCCACTGGCGAAGGGATGAGAGCCACAATCCCACACCCTCCCCAGCCAGCAACCGCACAAGTTGCCCCTTTCCCTCCTCCACTCCAACCTCATGGAATAACTAAGCTGGGAATTCAATGAATACATAATTAACATTTTTTTGCCCCCGCGGAAGCTCAAGCTGCCACCAATCAACCCAGAACTGCATCAAACTCCTGCCTGACAAGAAAGAGAGCTCCCAAATTATTGCAGGCATCCCCCCTCCTCCTCCTCCTTCCCCAAAACAGGCTGGCACCTGGTAAACTCTATTCCCAGAGGTAATTGGATGGTGTATTCATTCCGAAGCTGCTCCTTGGAAAGTGCCTGATGCGCGACTCTGGCATTAACCACCTCCTCAAAGAGCCTCTACGAAGAGCTCCGTTTTCTATTATTACTTGCTAGCTGAGGGGTTTTGTGTAGATAATCATGTTATTTAGACAGGATGTTGGTTTAATTCCCTTCATTACAGGCTCCCAGGGTTGTAATTTTTTCCTCTCCGCGTGATGTATTCCCCGTGGCACATTTCACTCAAATCAAACACTTCACGCTTTTATTACAAACAATACCCCAGCGTCCCCCGTTATCAGCCCGGCGCACACATCCCCACTCCTCGCCGCGATCCAGAGGTCACTTCTAATGACTAATCGATCTCATTAGCTTTCCTAATTAAAAACTTTACTACCGCCATGGAAGACAAACTACAAAAAAACTGCTTGCATCATATTCGAATGGGATATGAGCATCATTTATCAGCCAGGGCCGCGCGCTGCTGAGCTCGGGGCTTTCTGCGGAGCCGCGAATCCCGCGGGCGCCACTCGCGCCTCCCGTTCCCAGGGAAAAAAAAAAAAATCCTGGTGTAAACTGTAAGTGTAGAATTGTTAAGGTTGGAAAAGACCTCTAAGGTCATCATCTCGGTGCTGCTGAGGCTACCACTAAACCATGTCCCCAAGTGTCACATCCATGAGGCTTTTAAATCCTTCAAGGGATGGCGATTCCACCACTTCCCTGGGCAGCCCAAGCATCCCTTCAAGTGAGGAAATCTTTCCTAATATCCAAACAAAACTCCCTCTGGTACAACTCAAGGCTGTTTCCTCTTGTCCAATGCTGACCCTGAGATGGGGAATTTTTTTGCCAAAATCTCTTACCAGGGTGCTTCAAGCAGGTAGGATCCAGGAGCCACCAGCACACGCATCCCTTAGGAAAGGATTTGGATGCAAGGGTCCTTAGTTCTTATTTTCCTGAGAGAAGTACAGGAATTGGCCCCCTGGGGAAGTTGAAGCAGGGAGGGCATAAAAAGAGTTCACTCTTGGAATATTCCACATGGAGAAGGGTCTGGAGAAACTTTCTTTTAAAGGAGGCTTAAAAAAAAGATAGGAAAGTACTTTGGACAACCTGGAGTGATAGGACAAGGGGGAATGGCTTCCCACTGCCAGAGGCAGGGTTGGATGCCATGGATTGGATGGGGTTTGGAGCAACCTGGTCTAGCGAAAGGTGTCTCTAAAAGCCGTGTTTATGTGGCACTTGGGGACAGAGTTTAGTGGTGGCCTTAGAAGTGATGGGTTAACATTTGGACTTGATGATCTCAGAGCTCTTTCCCAATCTTAATGATTATTCCATGATTCTGTGATTCAAAATCCATGAGGCAAGAGGAAGATGATGCTCAGGATGGATAAGAGAAAACCACAATATTGGTGGAGTAAATCTTGTTCAGATACTGATGGGAAAAACAAAGTTAAATAAGCAAGGGGAACTTCAGGAAGGCAGATTCCCAAATCCAAGAGATTATTGCTGCTTTCGGAAAAGGATATGGGATAGAAAAGCTTCCTGTATCGGCACAGGAATGGGGGAAAAACCAAATTTAGTCGTGACCTGAGTGCCACAAGGTCTCTCATTGTCAGTCCTTGGCCACCACAATCCTTTCCCTGTGTCTCACTGGGGCTCAGTGTTGAGCTGTGCCGTTAATCCTGATCAGAGGCAAGACGGGAAGCAGTGAGTGACAGGTACATTGATCTTCCAGCACTCGGAAGCGAGACGGGAGCAGGGACGAATGCAAATTGGGAAGCACAAGCTGAACCTTGGATACGCTGTCAGGATTGTTCCCAGTGCCAGGGAAAACCTCAGAGATTAAAAGGATGCAGCAGGACTACCCCAAGGCAAAAAGCAAAGCAGAGACTAAAAACCTCTGATAAAACCAAATTGCTCTTTCCAAATAGGTATGAGAGGGGAAAAAAAAAAAGGGTTAAAGACTATTAAGGCACATGTGAAGGAGCCACCAGCATGTCCCAGCT
>VWYP01030320.1:0-26587 GCA_013400435.1 Pycnonotus jocosus | reverse complement strand
TAAAAAAATTTTCTATATGAAAAGAATATCATCTTTGCAATTTAAAGGCTTTTTTAATGGAAAAGATTTGTTGCACTTTTGAAATGTGAATTGATTTAAGTATTTCAATTTCTTTTTAGTCTGTAAACTCTGTTCTTTGAACTTTTTTTTTTACTTCAGTAAAATTCAGTAAATTTCAACAAAGTTTTAAAATATTTTACATTTCCTATTTAAGTAGGTGTTTATAATTTGAAATTTTCTCAGAAAGTAATGGATGGTGCCTTTTCAAGAATGTATTTATTTTAGATGTAACTTCTGTCACCTCTAAGAGTGATGGCAAGTTAGTTAAAAGTGACAATGAAACAAGGCTATGCAAAGGTAAAATTTTAAATTTTGCTTTAAACCTAATGTAGTGTATCTTGTGTAGTTCCTAGTTCTAGAAGGCATTAATTGTCTTTGAGATGGGATTCACCAAAAGCAGTAAGAAAGTCTTGGATGTGACTTTTTCTTTCCATTTTTGGTAGCGGGTAATTGGCATTTTAAAATTAGAGCTTTCATCCTGTTATCTCTTCTAGTCAGACTACAAAGCCATTTCTTCATTCTCAACTTCTAGGCTGCTTCTTGAATTCAAAACAAATAATGTTAATCCATACTTCATTAAAAAAGTGTAAATAAAATCAGTGTTTCTGTGCAGATTGGACTGGTGCCAGAGCTGATGTGGCACATGGCAGATGCCAGGTGGGGATGCCCTGCTGAGAACCCTCACCAGCCTCGGGATCTCACTGTGCCAAGCCTTAGCAGTCCCCGTGTGCTCTTCACCCTTTGAGTGGAAATGACACTTCTCATATTCCAGATGCAGTTACAGTTACTTCTGAATTCTGAGTTTCAGCAGGGAGAAAGGGAAAGCAATATAATTTGGTTTCTAATACTGGNCCTGCTGAGAACCCTCACCAGCCTCGGGATCTCACTGTGCCAAGCCTGAGCAGTCCCCGTGTGCTCTTCAACCTTTGAGTGGAAATGACACTTATATTCCAGATGCAGTTACAGTTACTTCTGAATTCTGAGTTTCAGCAGGGAGAAAGGGAAAGCAATATAATTTGGTTTCTAATACTGGTATTAGTTCTGAATTGTGGTTATTATAATATTGTCTGGGTTGGTTTGGATTTTGTTTGAGCTGTAAGAGTAGAGGAGAAGGTTGTGGTAGTAGAGGAGAAGCATTGGAGCTGGAGCCCATGCAGAAATGAGTGGAAATGACACTTCTCGAGGTTTCAGCTGTTGTGAGGGCTCCTTTATTTAGGTGGGAAGGTGAGCTGTGGAGACCGTCAGGAAACTGATGCACCCCATCTGTAAGGAAAGGCTGAGGAAGCTGGGGCTGTTTTAGCTTGGAGGGGAGAAAAGTGAGAGTAGACTCCATCAAATGTGTGTAAAAAGGAGGGTGTCAAGAGGATGGACCAGGCTCTGCTTGGTGGCGCCCTGTGGTAGGACAAGAGGCAATGGCCACCTGAAAGTGAGGAAGAGCCTCCCTGTGTGGGAGCAAATTGCCCCAGGGGGGCTGTGGATCGCCTGGAGGGGTCTGTGGATCGCCCAGGGGATGCTATGGATCACCCGGAGGGGATGCTATGGATCNATTGCCCGGAGGGTCTGTGGATCGCCCAGGGGAGCTGTGGATTGCCCGAAGGGTCTGTGGATTGCCCGGAGGGTCTGTGGATCGCCCAGGGGAGCTGTGGATTGCCCGAAGGGTCTGTGGATTGCCCGGAGGGTCTGTGGATCGCCCAGGGGAGCTGTGGATTGCCCGAAGGGTCTGTGGATTGCCCGGAGGGTCTGTGGATCGCCCAGGGGAGCTGTGGATTGCCCGGAGGGTCTGTGGATTTCCCAGGGGAGCTGTGGATTGCCCGGAGGGTCTGTGGATTGCCCAGAGGAGCTGTGGATTGCTCTCCCTCGCTGGAGCTGTTCCAAAGCCTAGGGCGGTGCGGTGGCGGCCGTGCGGCAGCAGGGGGCGCTCCCACGCCGTCCCGTCCGCACGCTCCGCTTTCCATGGATAATGGAAAATGGATACTCGATAATGAAAATGGGTAATCGATAATGGATAATGAGCCTCTGCAGGCTTGTGCACCTCCCAAGGTGGGGAACCAACTGGCATAAGTGGGTCTGGGACCGGCCGCCATCCACACTGGTCAGTCAGCAATATGTACATACAGGGAAGTGGGAGTAGGGTATAAAGTCACTACCATGCAAAAATTTTAATGTCTTAATAAAAAGTTACTGTGCAAATTTCATTACTATACTAGGAATGGCTTCCAGGAGTGATTGGAATTAATTACTGCAGAGCCTGCCAGGGTCAGTACATGCTTTCAATTTTCATTTACACTTAACAAGAAATCTAATTCTTAATTAAAAGGATGGTTTTAATTCTGCACCATCCATAGTAGTCCTTCCCTGTTTGTCATTTTAGGCAAATGACAGAATTGTTAATATATCAAAAAAAGTTGCAGTGGTTTTAGCAGCTCATAGTGAGGCACAAGGCTTGTTTGCCAATCAGTGTAAGTAAAACACATTATTTGAAAATAGATTTAATAGGGAATGTGTTTCTTAAAGTATGAGGCACAATGCAAAATTAAGAATCTCTTTGTGTTTGCGTCCTTAAGAAGGCTAATGTGCTTGTCTATTAACACAATTTTCAAAGCAGGCTCTTTTGCAGAAAAATGCCACACCCCCATTCTGCCCTGTATGTCTTAATGAATTGAGTCTTCAATTTAACAGTGTGTGCACTAACAAAATAATATCAGAAGGATTTAAAAAATTACACAGAATTAATTAAGAAAAAGGAGTTTTATTGAAATTTATACTTTTCAGTAGCTCCTGCATGCTTACAGGTTAGATTAGTATTTTGGAGAACACCTTTTATTGTTCAATATTCAGTCTCCTCATCCCTTACCCTGACTGTGAGAGCAGTCATTGAAAAATTCCAGAGTTTAGCAACTTCTTAACCTGCCTTATGTTTAATTTATAGTCCAGTATAATGGTTAAATATTTTTTCCCCAGTCTTTCTGCTTACCAGTCTAGCTACATTTGTGGGATTGATTTGGTTTTATCATTGAGTGGAATAATTTACATTTGTATTAATGGAATGTCTTCTGGATAGTATCTCCAGTTTGTTAAAGTATTTTGAATTATGATCCTAATTTCCAGAATACTTTAATTCCCTTCTAGCTTGGTGCAAATTTTAAAAGGATATTTTCTTCTCTGCCTGTTGCTAATTAAAAGTATTGAACAAAACTAGATCTATACAAGAGATACTGTTTAAAAGTACCATAGTCTTTTTTTCTTTTTGCCAGTAAACTGCTGACAGCTACTTTTTCAGATTTTTGGTGTTCTAGCAAATTTATGGTAGTAAATAACATTTTCTCTCTCCTCATCTCTAGTGCTTTGTTGAAGTTCCTTCTATATATTCCTTATACAGGTGTATTGATTTCTGAGCCTCTTTTGTGTCTCTCATCTATCAGAATAACCTGTTGTGTACTTTCTTTTCTGCCAAGTTTCCTGCACTTCCCGTATCCCTTAAATCAAGTTTCCAAGAGACCTGTCCTCCCAGGTACATGAGATTACTGAAACTGCTTTTGTGAAATCAGTTTTAATTTGCTGTTTTCTGCTTGTTTAGTAACCTCCTCTCTCTTTAATTTCTCCATATTTCCATGCTTATATTCAGTTAATTCTCCCCATATCTGCCACAGAACTCAATAATATAGCCTCTAGAAAGGACATTTATTACTCCAGAAACCCGTAGAGATACATGGTTAATTAATCCTCCTGAAGCTTCTTGCCCCATTCTGTTACTCATATGCCTCCATGCTTCAGCAGAAGCTCCTTAAACACTTCCCTGGCTTACGTGGTCTCTCAGATTGCTGTTTTGGGATATTACCTACTGTTTATTTTTTTCTTCACCCAGACACACATACAAATTATTCTTTTATCTTTTTCTGAAATTTTAAATAATTTTTTAAATTTAAATAAAATTTTTAAGTATACATTATCCTCCATTTTATTTTCAGTGGGGTTTGATTTTTTTTCTAGTGGAAATCTTGCTATTTCCATCAGCAACCTTGTAAGAGCCTTGTAATAGGTGAGCAAGTTTTCTTATTTTTGTAATGAGATATTAAATAAGACCACTATGACAAATTTTTAAACTGAAAGCAGCAAATCCCTAGAAAGATCCACATTTCATCTTTTAATTCCTCAAATCTCAAGCTATTTGTAAATATTGCCAGCCATAGCTGTCTTAATTCTGCTAATGTCAATATCTATGATTGAATTAATTGTCTGTTTAGTATTTTAAGATGTTCTTGAACTTCTCTCCCCTTTCCTAGGAAACCATATTTGTAAAGTCTGCTTCTGATCTGTATCTTATAGATTATTACCCTCCAAACATAAATACATAATGGCAAAATGTATTAGATCCTACACACTGACACATTCAGAGCAGATCACTAGGAAATATGCACTAAGAAATCCAGTCCCTGTAGGATTTATGTTTGACGTACTGAAATTAGATGTGCTGTTTTGGCATTTATGTATTAAAATGAGAAGTAAAATAGAAAGAGAAGAAAGCTAGCATGCAGAGATTTACTCCTGTTATCAACTGACACAAGAAATATCTGGAAACTAAAATCACTCTGAGGAAAGTTTTTTACCATGGTTGCCCAGAGAACTAGAGCATGATCGTTTGCATCTTGTTTTTCAGACACTTGCAGTGGATTTTCTTTGTGTATAATAAAAATACTCTGTGTGGCATAGTCAGAAGACTGAATGATCAGCAGTCATGTACAGGCAGAAAAGACCAGGAACATTTTTTTTCTGTTTCTGATTTTTCACCTAAAACTCTGATTCTTATCTTATCTAGTGTAGATTTTTCACTCGTTATATTCACAAATATTGAAACCAGATACTTTCTCAAATGTTCAAATACTTACATTTCCAAAACTGAGTGTGTTTTAAGATGGTTTATTTCTTTTCTCACTGTGAATTTGGTGAGAGATGATGACGACAAGAAAACTTTTAAGAGGAAGATGATGGTATGGCTCTCTTACAAGACTTTGGAGGAACTAAGTCAAACTCCACTTGGAATAAAATACAGTGGTTTTATTTTGAAGGAAGAAACATTGAAACTAGCCAAACCTGCCTGTCCTGTGTCTTTTAAAGGTGTCTCCTTTTTGCTAATAAACTGCTGACAAAAACTGATAGAGGTTCCATTTGTTGTGTACAGAGGAATTGTGTCCCGGGATTGTACAAAGTATCTGTTCAGGCAACGCCATATTCAGGCTAGGTTACTCTAGTGGGATCAAAGTGCAACAGTGCTTTCTTAAATTCAAATATAATTTTACTCTAATTACTTAATTGGATTCCATTCTACATTTTTCTTGGTATTTTTTTGTTTGTCTGGTTTGTGTTTTGTTTCAGTTTTTATTATGACCAGATATCAAAATCCAGATATTTTTGTTGCGTGGTTTTCTTTCTTTCATGATGGCTGCTCTGACATTATATACTCTGAAAATATACAGGAGCTCCGTTCAAAGTAAATTCAGGTGTGAGAGTTGATATATAGAAAAAAATCCCCCTGCTGGATAAGTTTTAGGTTCATCTAAGGTAATTTTTTCTTTTTTTTAACCTTTTAATTTTAGAGAAACCGCAAGCCAAGCTCTGTAATCCTTGGGGCTATAGATACTAATATTGGCCAGCTCTTTAAACATTTTATGATTACTGAAAAATGTATTTGTCATTACAACCCATTTATTAATTCCCTTTGACTTGCATCACTTTTTTTTGTAAGTTTTAATTGTGTCCTGCAATCTGCATATCATTTAACAGCAAAAGCTCTTGGCTGGAAGTGTTCCTTTACTAGGAATTTTAATAAAATGGTTGTTCAAAGAGGGAATGATTCTTTTATCTTGAGTTACTTTCACCTTGAGCAACTTTCTTCTCTTATTCCACTTTTCACTTCTTTATAGCTATTTTCTGACTTTGAGTTTTGTTGGGGTACCTTTTGGTCTGTTTATACTTCACCTGCCAAAGGAATGTGTGGCACTGATTTTTCTTTGCTTGTGTATAGGTTGCCACTTGGTGCATTTTATGTATGTTATTTCTGTTATGAAAACCTTATAAATGCAGTGTTTAGAGGCCAGCATTGGGGATAATTTCTTTTTTTCTGGAAATTGAATATAGCTTGCTTTCTGAAAAGAATTAGGTTATGTTTTTGTCTTATATGTGCCTTTGTAGTGAGTACTGTACATGTTTTATTATCTAATATCTTTGGAGGTTTACTTTTTCCTTAGTATTACAATATATTATTTAACTTATTTCTAAAATAAAGTCCATAGAGGAATAATACCTCCATAGAGAAATAATTTTTGAAAACTTACTGGATTTGCACAACTGGGACTATTGAATGTCAGTTGTTATATTTTTCTTCATCAATGCAACTGCAGTTTATATGATTTAAACACTTAGTAAACCAGCTGAAGATAGTAATAACACCATATCCATGCAAATATTCTCAACTATAAGAAAATTGAAGAGATTGTTAAAAAGAAACCTACTGTTTAATTGATGGGAAGAAGTAATAGAAACACAGAATCTAATTTAGGTTGGAAAAGATCTCCAAGTTCGTTGAGTCCAGCTGTTGACCTGATCCTGCCAAATCCACCATGTCCCTAAACATGACATCTAAAAGTCTTTTAAATACCTCCAGAGGTGGTGACTCACCCACTTCCCTGGGCAGTGTGTGCCAGTGCTTGACAGCCCTCTCAGAGAAGAGATTTTTCCTAATATCCAATCTATACCTCCCTGGTGCAACTTGAGGCCATTTCCTCTTGTCTTATTGCACATTACCTCTTCCATGTGGTCCTGCTGGCCACTCTATTGCTGGTACAGGCCAGGATGCCATCGGCCTTCTTGACCACCTGGGCACGCTCTGGCTCAGCTGCTGTTGAACAACATCTCCAGCTCCTTTTCCTCTTGGCCACTTTCCAGCCACTCTTCCCCAGCCTGTAGCACTGCAGGGGTTGTTGTGACCCAGGGGCAGGGTCAGACAATTGGCCTCAGCATCAGTGCAGCCTGTCCAGATCCCTCTGCAGAGCCTTCCTGCCCTCCAGTAGATCAACACTCCTGCCCAACTTGGTGTTGTGTGTGAACTGAATGAGAGTTCAATCAATTACAGAATTATTTAGATTGGAAAAGAGCTCCAAGATTGTCGAGTCCAACCTTTGATTGAACACCATCATGCCAACTAGGGTGTGACACTAAGTACCATGTCCAGTTGTTTCTTGAACACTTCCAGGGTTGTGATTCCACCACCTCCCTGGCCAGTCTGTTCCTGTATTTAACCACTCTTACCATGGAGAAGTCCTTCCTGGTGTCCAACCTGAGCCTCCACTGGTGCAGTTTGAGGCCATGTCCTCTCTCTATAGACAGTTGTCTGGGAGAAGAATCCAACCCTGGCTAGCCTCCTTTCAGGTGGTTGTAGAGAGTGTTAAAGTCTCCCCTGAGCTTCCTTTTCTCCAGGCCAAACACCCCCAGCTCCCTCAGCTGCTCCTCATCAGACTTGTGCCCCAGACCCTTCCCCAGCTCCCTTGTCCTTCCCTGGGCATGCCCTAGCACCTTTCTTTTTTAGTGAGGGGCTCGGAACTTGAAGTGTGGCCTCACGACTACAAATCCCCTTGTCCAGATCATTGGTACATATATTAACTGGAACTGGCGCCAGTGCTGAGCCCTGGGGGACACCTCTGCTCCTCTGTCCTCTGTCTGATCTAACTCCATTCACCACTACAGTTTTTTTAGCCTGTGCGCCCGTCCAAGCCATGAGCAGTCAATTTCCCCAGATAATTTTTTGCATCTTACACTTCTACTGTTTCCTTACAAGCACTTCAGCAAACTGTATGAATGAATATCACAGTGATTGGAATCATGCTTTTGATCTGAGATATCTTGAGTTTGTTCAGATGCTGGGTGTATTTTCGAAACCACTATTAATTATTCATGCAGTAAGGTTGGTTCCAGTACTTTAATGATGCTGATGTGCTTAGTACATTTCCCTCAGACTGTGGACTGGATGCCTCATGTCTCAACACACTTAGGTGTGCCACTAGAAGTTACCATTCTGAACCATCCATTTGCTGCTCCTGAACTTGGGAGCCTCTGTTTCTCCTGAAACTCCCAGTGGAGCTGCTCATGCAAACACACACAGCCCTGCTTTCATTAGGATGATCTAAATGAGGTTAAGCAGTAGGTATTTGCTGATCCAGCTCATTTTGACAAAAGCCTTTCACACCATGTTTATGTGAGTAGACAGGTTGAGGAAATATTATCTGGCAAAGGAACACTGATGTGTTGCAAAGGCTTGAGCTGGTGAATGTGTCCTTTTTCACTAACACAAGGTTTTAAAGCTTTGTCTCTCTGTTACATCTTCAGTGTACTGCAGTGCTGCTGATGGTGTTGAATTGGTACTGATTAAATTAGTCCTGTAAGAGAAGAAATCAATCAGTACTTCTCTAACAATTTGTATAGTACTGTAGCTATTACTTGAAAATGGTGCAAAACTCCACACTTGAAAATTGTGTAGTTGCTTAAAACAGTGTGTGAACCAAGATTTCAAAGAAGCATTGAATAACATGATACTCAGTGTTCAGTTAGTAATACCCAGTTTGGGAACACTTATTAAATTTTCAAAAGTGGATTTAAGTATATAATAAATATATTTCAGTATATGTATGTAAAATCCATGGCAGATTTGAAGGGTGGAATTCTGATTTATTTTGGGGGATAGAATTTTATATTTCACAGTTCAAAAATAAACTGATTGCTTTAGTGAGGTAGAAGGAATTTATTTTCTCGTACAAGGTAATATCTCTAGAATGTTGAAATTAAATCAGTGAAATTTTAGGAACACAGTTATTTGTTAGAAAACCAGCCTGTAGTATTTTGTTCAAAGCTCAAGTTTTAAAACATGCTACTGGATACTGGTAAATAAAATGCAAAATGCTAAGTGTACCTTCCTGTTCATTGCTGGGTTATGGTTTATTTATGTCTGTACTACTAATTAAATGTTGAGCATCAAAAATTAGGCAGTGAGCTTTAAAATTTCAACAATAGCTTAGAAACTATTTTTTATATGCTTATGTAATATTTAGGGTAAGCTTTAATTGTTTAGAAAACAATAGGAAAAAATAAAATGCGAACATCATTGTCAACATGTAATAATTTTTAAAGCATAGTCAAAAGTTGGAATTTTAAAGGATTTAGGTACTAAAGAGAAGCTGCTAGCATTTAGTGGTGCAGCATCAGCAATATTTTTATATATGCATTGAGCCTTAGTTAAATATTTAAACTGATTCTACAGTAAGTAAAATAAAATGCTTTCCGTTTTAATGAAATAGAATTTTATGCCCCTACTTAAAACTTTATGATTTGCTTCTGTACATCAGCTGTTATTTGCACTTACAACCACAGTGTATATATATACACACACACATATATATATATATACACACACACATATATATATATGGATCCGCTCAGAATGTGTGCCATTAGTTACTCTGAAATCTCATTAAAATTATCCTGGAGGTGGCTGTCAGTTCCTGAGATTTGCAATATGTTATTAGAGTTTTGGAGGAAAGACAGTTTGAAAGAGCCACGCACTGGGAAGCAGCAGGCTATGCAGAATAAAATAAATCAGTTTGAGGCAAAGACTTGCATTTATTAGTGCTTCCTTTAAGGTGAAGGTTGGCCTTTTCATTTGAAATTAAAAATTTAATGTTGAATTATGAGTTACACTTGAAAGTTTCTTGGAACCAGATGTTGCTTTTAGTTTTGTTGTTTAGAAAACCATAAAGAAATTATATTAAAAATAATTAAAATATGTTTAGCAGCTGCCTGAACAATATTTTTTTGGATGTTGATGTTGAATATGACTATTTTTGGGGTTGATGTGCTTTGACAATAGATGGTGTCAAACCAGAGCCTTCAGGATCACTGGAAAATGCCACCTGCATGAACACGGGTGTGTTTAAGTTTGTGGAAGGCTTCTGTTCCATACTTGTGACCTGAATAGCTGGATCAGTTTCTACACAGGGATTGAAGGAGAGGGAATAAAGTGACAAACAAGCTAGGAAATGTAACAAAAGTTCCGGAAAAATACTCAGAAATCTCCCAAGCCGAGATGTGCTGTACTTGTTTAAGAAGGATCAGAGGCAGAGCTTGGGCACATGACCTCAAGCTACTCAATGCAAATGAGGGAGCGTATCCTCAGGTTTTTGGCACAAAGAGTTCCTCACTGTTCAAAGCATGCTATCAGCTAAAGCAGTTCTGGATGCAGTGCAAGCTTTGGCAGCAGAAGAAATGCTTGGGTACTCTCTGAAGATTGAAGGCGATGAGGTAAGATATGGCTTAAAAAGAGTTGGAAATGAAGAATCCAAGCTGAGTCAGTCATTTCAATTGTGATAGTATTGCATAATATAATTGTTTTCTTCAAGGTTATGAAAAGCAAAATAAGTGTGTACTTTATCATGTTTCTCCTAGCTGATGCTGATAAAATGTATTATACTAGTGTGATGAAAATATTAAATTATTGAAGATACAAGTTTTACCACTGTATAAAATCTATTTTGCTCTGTTTGCATGTTTTTCCCCTTTCTAGGCTAATCAAAAAGTTAAACTAAGTTTGACTTAGTACTGATCTTGCTCTGAAAGTAAAAGTTTAAATATTTTTTTCCTGCATGTAATGAATGTAACTTTATGAATAATGGAAAATGTTTCTTTGTGTTTCAATTTTGTATATGCAAAATGTTGCTAATTACAAAGGGCTTGACAGTCTGCTCACTGGATTTGTTCTGGAGAGAAAATTTTGAAGTTTTTAATGCAAAACAAAGCCATTTATTTAAAAATAATGAAACTTACATGAAACTACATGTTCTGAACAGATTATTGATTAAATTTATATCATTTTATGGTATGACTGTGGCTGCTTTGAAATCTCCAAGCCTCACATTACTTTCCTAGGTTTTCCTGATGTAGAAATACATCTTTTATATGCACATAGAAATTAGAGTTGATACTTTTCCTACTGTAATACTTGTGGGAAAACTTGAAAAAAGCTTTGTCTCCTCATGTGGAGTATCAGCCATGTACATGCTTAGAATAATTTTTGTGGTCTGATTTCTCAAGTGGGAAAAGAGTTAAACTGAATCACAGATGAACATCAGATGTGAGCCCCAAGAGCCGTGGTTTAGAGTAATGAGAATATTTCTCTTTGAGGCAAAAATCAGTTTCCAATCTGTGTTTTAAAACTAAAATTACATTTTTCTGCATCCCTCCAGGCAGATCTCTTTGTCCTGATATGTGCTTTTCATGGTTTAATTTTTCTGTCTTCTGAGAAAAAGTTTAAGTTTGACCAAGAAAGCTCTACTTTTATACAGTTTTAGAATAACTTATCTTCCTAAAGACTGTACTGGCAAAAAACCTTTCTTCAAATCTCTTTCCTTTTTATCTTCCATAGAGACTTGCTTTTTTGAGAACTAGTTACTTTTCCTTTTGGGGGTTGTTCATAACTTGGAATACAAAGAATTTCAAGATGATAAAAGACAGGAATAACAGATAAAAAGATAAGAGTTCAAACCTCCCCTTTTTACTCTCTTTTTTTTTAGTGCATACATACACTTAAAAGCTAAAAAGCTTTTTAGCTGTCCTTTTTGATAGAATTTTATAGTAATATATTATAAAATCTTACTGGCTAGAAACAAATAGGGGGTTTTTTCCTTATAGTGAGTTATTTTCTTAAAATTACATGGATTTTGCTGAAGATCTAAGACAAGTGTTAAGATGTCAGTTTTTACTTTGAAATGGTATTCAGTAATCTGGAGTCCAGCAATTTAGAGAATTAACAAATAGAGATATAGGTCTGAGTTTATTTCTCTTGCAAGGTAAATAAACTCATAAATATCTGTTTATACACTGGGATGTTATCCTGATGTTTAAATTCCAATTTGTTGAACAGAAATATTTCTGTATTTATCTGAGGTCTTCCTCTTTCTGCATATATATCACAAAATTGACCATCAAAATGTTTCTCATTGTCCAGAACTTGCCATAATGTTGAATATATGATGCAGACTGTGTCAAGCTCTTAGCTGTAGTATTCTGAGTTTACATGTATAACTGTTTATGATTTTGTTGCATTTACTAGGTTTGCTGGGATGGGTAATCTTCTTAAGGTCCTTACCAGGGAAATTGAAAACTATCCACATTTTTTCCTGGATTTTGAAAGTAAGTTCAAACAATTACAAGACAATGAGGGAATCTTTTCCCTGACTTAGCAGCAAACTGAGGGAAAACTTTTAAAATCTGATTGCTTACAGTGTGTATTTTCCAGCACAACCAATCTGTCCAGGTCCTTGTCTCAAAAATCATTTGTTCACTCAGGACTCCTTTTCTCTTCCTTTTCTATTTTTCAGGAACCAAATGGGAAATCTTTTAAAAGTTCTCACTTGCACAGAGCTTGATCAGGGGCCAAATTTTTTCCTTGACTTTGAAAGTGAGCAAAGCTTCTTGCCTGGCTTGCCTTCTTTGCTTATTATTTCCTAATAAACTGCATGTGCTTATGCATCATAAAGCAATTCAAAAGGGATTTGCAAACAAATGAAATTACACTTAAGTAGAATACTGCTTTTTGATATTTATAAAACCATACAAAATTACTTCATTCTGAGCAGTGAAAGGGGCAGAGAGGTAGATATGCAAGTAAAACCTTATCTTGAATTAAATTCAGTGTTTATGAGCCACTGTTAAACTTAAATATGAATGAACTCAACCTCAACTTTCTTTAACAAATCAGGGTTTACAAAAATTATGATTCTTCCTTGAATGGAAATATATGTTGGAAATAAAAAGATGAGGGTAAAAAAAAGCAGTGGAGGTGGAACTATTTTTGCTTGGTTCAGTGATGATTTAGCTGGGTTTACAGTTTCTAAGAAGTGGTGAAATAGTCAAAGTGTATGTGCTTGATTGCATCTCTCTTAATTGCATGGTTATCAGTTGCAGAACAGTGTGGCCCATTCCAGTTGTCTTGTCACATCTGTATTCAATTCAAAGCTGTTTTGACTTTTGCTGACTACAGTTTCCCTGCATGTACTTCTAGACACTGTCACCAAATTCTTTAATATGGGTTTAATATGTCTTCACTGCATACGTGAAATGCATCTTATTCGAAACACTGACAGTGTGTGACGTTTTTGCTCTTAATACCTCTATTCTAAAAAAAAAAAAAAAAAAGAAAGAAAATAAGCAAACCAAAAAGTTTTGACAAAATCCAGTGTTTTGAAAATACTTTCCTTTTGTAACATGGTTTAAAAGAGCATTTCAGGTGATTAGACACATACTTTGTCATCTTGAAATAGTTTTGTTCTTTAATCATTTATTCCTGAATTATTTTGTGAAAGAAGTAACTGACATGCTATGAATGTGTATGTCTGTGTACACTCAGAAGCACTACTTCAAAAAGTCCTTTAAATACATATTTAAATCTGATTAAATTGTTCAAACATGCTTTCTTAGATGAGAGCTAGAATGTATGACTGGAACTGTGCACATACCGTAATCTTCTCATCTAGAGCTTAATTACCTCATTATGAAAAATCAATTTTAAATTGTGAAAAAAGAAGGTTAATTGTTTAGTTTAGGTTTAGGGGAAGCCATGTATCCCTTCTTCTCTGTCTTTATAATTTGAAAACTTTAGTGTCATCCCAGGATGTCAAACCTCTATCCAAACCACCACTTAATTTTTTTCTACCAAAGTTTTGAGGGCCTTGGCAGTGCTCCTGTGGCTTTGCCAAGCTACTGTGAAAGCTTTCAGCTGCTCTGAGCTTACAGGTTTAATCAGCCCTATTGTGTCCTTGTTGGCAAGAAAGTGTTCATGACCCAGGCTGCAGGCTTGGCAGGAAACAGGTGCTCTGGCAGTGAGGAGCCTTGGTAGAAGTGGTGGTGAGAGAGGGAAATACTGAATTTGTTGCCTTGGCAGTGAACATTGTTTATCTTTCCAAAAGCACATGGCCAAGAACTGAATGAAGCACTCTCTCCCACGGGAGGTGCCAGTGGTTAGGGCACACTAGTCAGGCACACCTACCTGGCGAGGAACAAAACTGTCATCTCCAAATTTCAGGGACTTTCATGCTTGTACGTGAGTTTAAGACTTTTTCTCACCAAATACAGTCCTAGAGGTTTTTAGTGGTACAAAATCTGAATTGGCTGAAAGGGATGAGACTAAAAAAAGGGCTGTGATTTTGTGCTTTGGTCTCCTGTAATTGGCCATTATACAGTGGAAAAGGACTCTGTGTGAGTGGACATGGGTCAGAATCTGGTGTGGGCTTGCGGGACATGTGGCTTTCTGTGGCCCGAGCTGTCAGTTCAAGCTCATGGTTGAACATGGTCACTGCAGTTGGCCATTCAGAGGATAAAGGGTGTGCTGAGCTGATGTGTTTACTGTATCCATTATTTGCATCAGCATCTTGCTTTTTAGTTTCTGTGGGCTTTTCATTAGCTGGCTAAAAAAAAAAAAAAAAAAAAAAAAAAAAAAAAAAAAAANTTAGGGGGTAAAAAAAAAAAAAAAAAAAAAAAAAAAAAAAAAAAAAAAAGTTTGACATCATCTCGTTTCCCCTTTCCTGCAGGTGGCCACACTGTCAATTGCAATTCTTTTTGACACCTAACATTATTCTTCAATCCAAACTAGAAACCAAGTTTTGTGACTCCATGGTCATACTTGAAAAAACTTGAATCCACCATTAATTTCAGTTAATGCTGTATAAGAAAAGCAGTTCTGTTTGCTCCCCAGTACTCATTTTAGAGTTGGACAGTTACTCTGGGTCTGTGTGGAGAATAACATTCTCCATGCAGGTGGAAAGGCCTTTTCTTTGAGGGGTATTGCAGACTTAATACATTCAGCCAAATTATTCTTTTTTAAGGTCTACTGAAAGGTTTAAATAAAGAAAAATCATTTCATCCTTCTTAGAAAGTGCACCATATTGCTGTTTTACACTTGGATCTTGATGGGAGTATTTTTAATCAAGACGCTACCTCTTGGGTTTGATTATATACCACATAATTTACCTTAATTCCTTCTTACCACTCAGCTTGAAAATAATGCTAGGAAAAGTTAGTGCCTGGCAATTCTTGAGAGTGACAAGTCTTGAGCATCTGTGGCTTTCAGGATATCAGAGCAAATTCTTTTGAAATGGATTTTGTCAGTTCAAGAACTGTTTTGTACTTTAAATGTTGACCTTATTTAAATTAGTTGCAGATAAATGAATTCTGGGTAGTTGAACTCTTTCTGTACGGTCTTAAAATTGCTCCTTTTTTTGCATAAAATCTATTTGAAATCACTGCTGCCTTTTTCAGGCAAAGTAAACAAATAATTCCACATGAATTCTTGGAAAATTGATGCAACTATTTATTTTGAATCTAAAGACTAAAGCTTATAGATTATTCAGAGTTGTCCTTAAATGACACCAACAGTCCCTTCCTCTCCTTAAATACTTTTTATAAGATGTTTCTAACCTTAATGTGAGCAGGTTCTTTTTGTTTTTTTAAATGTTAGCTAGGTGGATTTCACTTGATCCTAGTTAAATCCCTCTCATCCCTCCAAGAATCTTATTTTCTACGATTCCTCCACGTCCCCAGAAAGATTCATGAAATTGTCAGTTATTATTCATGTACAATTAAAAGGGTTTTATTATTAGAACGTGTCTGGCAGCAGAGCAACTGCCTACTTTTCACATAATAGGCTATTAATTAATACCCTTGTTGCACAGGCAGCAAGGCTGGGGATATAATCTGGGTCCAGCCTGCGGGAGGTTGTACTCAATTCCCGAGCTGTGGAGTGCCCTGAGCCAGAAACTGCAGCTCCGTCAGTGGTGCTGTGTGTCCATCCCCCACCCAGCACAGGGCTGAAGCTGGGCACTGATCTCCCTGGCGCAGCACCCTGCCTGAAGCCAGTATTAACAATTTAGTGAGCTAAATTTTAGTGAGCTTTATTCTATCTAGTTTAGAAAGAACGAAATTAAAAAATCCCGTGTAGCCTGGATAGGGTACTGTGTCTGTCCCATACTGGGGATTCTTTAATGTATGGAGTGTAGCAGGTTCCCATACCCTCTAAAGTGCTACTCACTGTAGTTATAATGCCTTTGCTTATTTCTGAGTTTTTCTTTTAATTTTGTCCCAGATTGGCATAGAAAAAATCATTGTCATGGTGACAAATCTGAAATAGTCCTTTAGCGTTGTGCAGTTAAATATGTGTACTGCTCTCTAACTTGCTAGCTGATGTAGTTGTTTGCCACATTCAGCAGTGAGCATGACAAGAAAAGCTGGAAGCAGAGCCTGTGAAAGCTCTTGTTTAACTCACTTTCTTTTGCTATGCTGTTGAGGCCAGAAGGGCATGGTATTTTTATAACAAATATGATTCTACCATTTACTGAAATGGAAGAACTAACCAGCCTCAGTGGGAATCTTCTTAACCACCTTATTACTAAGGGTGGAATAAAGTTCTCAACTTTTGGTCTGTATTTCAGATTCAGAAATGGTGTGTGAGTTGGAAGTGCTTGTTCTAGTACTGTTCTTAGTACTGTTCTTTTTTCCTTAATATTAATTAGAGATGCTGTTACACTTAATTTGGTATTGGTAAAGGCATCACATCCTTTCTATATATAGTCTTGTCCTATGAGTACTGATGTTTTACCTACCTAGAAGTTTCCATGGGGTTTTTTTAAACTCACTTTTGGTGAAGCATGAGGTAGATAATTTACATGTTAGGAAGGTTTTCTGGAATAAATGACAGGTATTTTGCTAAGAAGATAATGATGACCCCACTTTCATGCCTCACCATTCACCTGGAATGCTTAATGCATCCACAAATGAACTGTAGTGGGTCCAGGTTTCCTCTTGTTCTTTGTGAAGTCTGAAGTTCCATCCAAAACATGGCATAGACCATGTGTAAATGTGAAAGAGACCATGTGTTCATGGAATGGATGAACTACCATGTCCTGGTTATTTCTGATGGAGCCAGTGGAAGTGTATTTCTCTCCAGAGCTAAAATTTTCAAATTTTCCTGGTAGAATCTGTATATGGGAGATTCAAGCCTCATCTGACTCTTGCATTAATTTGATACAGAATTCATGTAGTTGTTTGGTTTAGGGTTCACACTGGAAACATTTGTCCAAAGGGAGGTGAAAGGGTTCTCTATTTTGTCTTATTAAAGACAGAATGCTCTGATTGCTAATCATGAGTATTCTAAAATCTCAGCCTTGAAATGTAGTGAATCTAGCTATTACGGTAACTTGTTACTGAGAGAGCTTGCATTCATCATGGGTTAGTGAGTGGAAGTGGTTTCGTATATAGATGGGCTCAGGTTCCTGAAGCACGTGCTGATTCTCTGGTGGCGTGGGGATAAGAGGTGAGCACGGACAGCCAGTGATTCCACACTGTGATCCAGGACTGGCATTTTTTAAATTCAGAGCAGAGAAAGAAGCTTTGGATTCACTGGAATAGGAAGCCAGTTTTAAAAGTCTGTCATGAAGTCTCCATTCCTTTTAGTTGTTGCTATTATTATTGTTAACAGTAAGATGTAATTGTTTTCAAAGTGATCCATTATGGTTATTTCAGCTGACCATTTTTGGTAGGATCTTCTTGTAAAATCCCTTTTGAAACATGGCCATGGTCTTATCAGAACATCTGTTTGCATAACTTTTACTTCATAAATAAATGCATGGTTTAAAAAAACAAACAAACAAAAAAAGAACAACCTGAATCATCCTCTCTACCTTTCTTTTTAAGCTAAACATTTCCAACATAAATATAAACCGCTTCTGCAAATGCAAGCTAAGCCTGTTGCTCTGAAGCCTTTGCTGCCCTCTTTTTCTCCCTTCCTTTTCTTTCCCTCTTTCACACACATACCTGCCTCTTACTCCTACTTTCCCAAGTGCTGGGATACTGCTGAAAGCTCATTGAATTTCAAATAGTCCTCCTTCCACTAACTTCCAAAAGATGAATTGGGAAATTTTTAAAAATACTTACAATAAAGGGTGTTACTAAAGGCCTTTCTGAAGTCCCAAAGTGTTGGGCAGTCTATAGCATTTGCATCTCCCTTAAGCACTAGTACTTTTAAACCAAATAAATTGTAAAAATTAACAAAGAAGTACCTTGTAACCAACAAGGTTAAACAAGATGCTTCAGGTGACCCGCACATGCAAATTTTACATTCATGAACTGCACTAACAAGTTATTTATTCTCTTTTGTTAGTATTCACTGAAATGTTATTTTCATTAACTTATTTAATTGTTAAAATGCCAATACTGATTTTCATGTGACTCCTACCTTCCCCTGCTCTGTTGTATGGTGTGTAACTGTTTCTCAGGATCACTGCTTTCCCTGTTAAAGTCCGAAGGATTTTCTGTTTTGCTTCTTTATCACATGATGGCAAACCCCTTATGGTGTGTACCTGAGGCTTCTTGCAGCTTGGGGAAAGAACCAGTCTGGAAACACTGTAAATTTAATATGACTGATGGGTCAGCTCAATTGCCATGTCCCAGATGGGATTTTCCTGTGGCAACAGTTCTTCCCTTCAGTGCTCCTTTCCCTCACTTTTTGAATGATAGTGGAATTTTTTTGTTATGTGAAATATTTTGACTATTAAACCCAGCTAAGTAAGCCCAGTTTATGTTTATTTTCACTTTATAAATAAGAGAAAGGAGAACCTCCAGGATAAAAGGAAAGTCCAGTCAGTATTATGTGCCCAGTCTCATGGGACTCATGGTGCCATAGGAATATGGGAAGGGTTTTAAGTACTAGTTGCTTTCAAGCTACAGACATGTAAATCTCAGCCATTTGTGTCCTGTTTGTGCAAAGTCCATAGATGTCTTGAAACATTTAAACAAATTATCTGAACCTGAAACATCGTGGAGTAAATGCCTGTTTTCTGTACACTCCAGTGTGAACCAATCCATTTGTTTCTCATGGGAATTGGTAAATGAATCCCATACTGATACATGGGTAGAAAATTCTCTCAGTTTTCTTAAGGAAAGTGAGATGACTAAATAGAAAATGTATTTTTAATATTTCTTGTCTATTAATGTAGAGATCAATACAGTAGCTTATCCTAATTGATGAGTTTTGAACTGAACTTATGTCATTGCTTTTAAGTGAGACAAGTAGTCTTTAAGTTCTAAGATTCAACTTCAAGGTAATTTTATTCTTTCATAAAAATTAGCATTCTATCTTTACAAGCTAATACAAATCTAAGTGGAAAAAAGTAGTTGTGTCTCTGTAAAAATCTGCTGGGATTGTTCCATACCATTGTTCCTTCATGTATAGACTGCAATCCCATATGTAGGTCATCCAGTCTTTGGTCAGTGCCTGTCATCTTTATGTTTTAAAGCAAAAGAAGACAGAAGATCTCTACCTTGTCTGATGTGTCAGTGGTCTGAGGATAACATCCCTTCCTGGTGTCACACTGCTGTGTAAATCCCATAGGAGGAGATTTGAATAAGAAAATTGATCTACTTTTCAATATAATTTCTCTCAACAGTAAAGGTCTACAAGTCACTTACACCTTGAAAAATGGTTACTGACAGAGCTAGATTTATTTTAGTGGCAGGAATGATCCCTGATATACATGGGAAAAAAAATATTTTTGATAGTACTGTATCTGTTCTACAAAAGGAGAAATAAATTACCCTGGTTAAAGAAGCCTGGAGGAAAGTCAAAGTGGAACAATATCCCACTGCTCCATCCATTGAAAGGCCTGATTTTATCCCCAAGCTGCAAGAAAAGTGAGCAATTCTTTGTAACTGAGCCATGGAACTCGTGAAAGAGAGGGACTGATGCATTATCCTATTTTCTAATAACGTTGCTTTATGATACTGCTGCTCTTTAAAATGCTGCGTTTTGAGAAGAGGCATTATGAGCCAGAGCATACAAAAACTGTACTGTTTTTCCTTCCTTGCTATAAAAAGCAGAAGCTTGGATGTTAGCAGAACGGCAGTATAATTGTATATTTGGAAAAAAAAAATACATCAGAATGGAGTTACACATAGCCAAGCTGGATGTGGTATTGTTAAATAGAAATGAGTAATCTTGCCGTTTGTACTGCAGCTTCCTTTTGACTTTGTGCATTTTGCTTTTCTCTTCTTAGATGCACAGCCCACGGATGGAGAAAGAGAAGTCTGGAACCAGATCAGTGCAGTTTTACAGGACTCAGAAAGCATGCTTGCAGACCTTCAGGCTTACAAGGGAGCTGGGCAAGAAATTAGAGATGTATGTTTGATAATGACAGTTCTTTGGAAGCAAACTCAGGCAAAACTTGATGTGTTCCCTGGCTTCTGTTCTCTATCCAAGCACATTCTATGAACTCAAGTGAACATCTCCTCTAAAATTGTATTTCTAAAATAGATAACAGATTATGCATAACATTCAGTATAAAGTTCTAATTTGAAATGATAAAATGGTGGCTGTTGGAACTTTCAGGTTTTCTCTTCGTAATTAGTTACTACTTTTCACTTCAAGAAACACCATTTCACATACTTTATTTCGTGTATCTCATGGCAGAAGTCAAATTTGAGGACATGGAAGAAGTAATACTCAGGTGTCAGAAATATATGATACAGATCTTCTTTTGTGTAAGTGGAATAATGAACCACAGTAAATTATAACTTTGCATCCATTTAGAGGCATCTTATTCTGTGAAACTGGCCCTGAAGTACATTTTTGAACTGGAGCTTAGATTTTTTTTCAGGTGACCAAAACTTTTCCTGCATCGGATTTGCAGATACTCTTAGTGTCAGCTGTTGGTTACTTAAAAACCTCTACAGGCTGAAGATTTCAAAAGCATTAAAACCTGAAAAAGGGCTACTTTTGCAACCAATAGTCACACAAAAGGTTATATCTGATGCTTTTACAATAGTTTTACTCCCAAAAGAATATGCTAGAACATATTTCCATATGCCAGTGGTTCACTGTAATGAATAGTTTTAAATCAGTTACAGGGGGAGAGGGAAGGTGAAAAACAGTATTTTTTTTTAATCTTATGCAATATAATTTCTCTGAATTCTTCTATCTTTTACAATACTTTTTGAAATAATACAGAAAAATTCCAAACAACCACTTGCTTGTTATTCATTTATCACAGGTCTTTACAGTAATATTTTCATTTCAGGCAATACAAAATCCCAATGATATCCAGCTGCAAGAAAAAGCATGGAATTCAGTCTGTCCCCTGGTTGTAAGGCTAAAGCGCTTTTATGAGTTTTCACTCAGATTAGGTGAGCCCTGTTTTAGTACATATGTTTAATAGATTTTTTATATATAATGAAAGAGGAAGTTTTGTATTTCAACAAACTTAAAGAGTTTTAGACTTATTATTTCTGTTTGGTATCAACAGGCATTTAACAGATGTTTTAATAAAAGCATTTATCAAGGCATCTCTTTAATCTTAATTTCATAGTTTGTTAGTTTGTCTATGTTACCTAAATAGCATACAAGCAAAAAACATGACAAAACTACAAAGTTTTTCTGTTTCCTGCCATGTTTTCTGCACTTCACTGATACATGTTGGACTAATGCAATTTATTTTTTGTAATTTGGATCCTTTGAAGTTTAAGAGGAATGTAAGCCAATAATATTTGAGACTTTTTAAAAGCAGAGATAATGGGGAAAGTGTATCAATAAACTCTCTCACAGGGTGAAAATCCAAAGTTGAATGTGTTGTACACTGACTTTGTCATCCCAACAAACACAAAAGGTGATGTAACTACTCTTTGAATTAGGACTCTTGAATGGAAATACATGTATGAAGTGAGAGGGCTCCCAGTGTAAGGGGATTCTTCTACAATGTCCTCTAACTATGTCTTTCACTTTTTGAGTTGTGCTAGTAATTACAGGCACAGAAGCTGATTTATATTGCTATCTCTGTTACTAGAAGTGCCTAAGAGTACAATTTTAGTAGCAGAAATGCCAGAGTAATCTCTGTGCTGAGCTGATGGCTAATTGAGAAAAATGAAAGTGTTGAATATCTGAATGCAAGAAAAATGCTTCCTCTAGACATTTGATAAGGATCCGAGATAAAGGGTGACAAAAATGGAAAAGAGTTCAATGATACAAAATGGAGAAAAAATGGCAGAGCCTGAAGAGGCAGATGTCTTTAATTGAATGCTTCTCACTTCAGAATAGTAAGAAAAAACACTTCTGTTAGGGCTTGGCATGTTTGGAGGGTTTCTTCCCTTCAAATGCAGTATATTTAGATATGTAGTTAAAACTTTGTGTGGACTGACTACAATTGGTGCTTCTGTTTTTTATTCAGAGAAAGCCCTGCAGAGTTTACTGGAATCCTTGACATGCCCTCCCTACACTCCAACTCAGCACCTGGAACGGGAACAGGCTCTAGCAAAAGAGTTTGCAGAAATTTTACATTTTACTCTTCGTTTTGATGAACTTAAGGTGAATAAAGTCTTTCAATCCATGTTGATTTTTGCCATGTGTTTTGAACCAAAACTGATTATTTTCTGTTTGTCTTCCTGGAAGATGAGAAACCCAGCAATTCAGAATGACTTCAGCTATTACAGGCGGACAATAAGTCGCAACAGAATAAACAACATGCATGTAAGTAAATAAACTCTGATATGTTGCACGCAGTGAGGTGTATTTATTTATCAGGATGCATTTGTGCCATTTGTGGTAAAGTTTTCGCTTTTGATTCACTAGCTGTCATGTTCTCTCCTTCACACCAAGAATTAATCAGCAGTCTGGATGAAGTGATTAGGGAGGACTATTAGAGCAACAGTCTGCTTGCTGACATGAATGTGTAGTGCATCTTATTCTTACTGCTGGCAAGATTTTAAAGAGCTTTACTGACTATTTTTTCTCCTGTTTTCATTAGCTAGACATTGAGAATGAAGTGAACAATGAAATGGCCAATAGGATGTCCCTGTTCTATGCAGAGGCCACACCAATGCTGAAAACCCTCAGTAACGCAACAACACATTTTGTATCAGAAGTATGTAAAGGGGGAGAAAGGTCTAACTCAGACATTCTTGATTTTAATTTTACAAGATACTTTACTGAACACTGCCTTTTTCTTACCATTCCAGAACAAAACATTACCAATTGAAAATACAACGGACTGTCTAAGTACTATGGCCAGTGTATGTAAAGTCATGTTGGAAACACCGTAAGTTTTACCTTAAATCTTGGGAGGCTTATATGACATAACTTTTATTTTAATGAGCCACCTGGGGTAACGCATTTTTTTCCAAGTGAATTCCTGTATCTTTGCCTTAGGTTGTTACTCCTTTTGTATTCAAAGAACAACCTGGTATTAGAAAGCCTTACCTCCTGTTCTAACCACTTTATGGTATCTATCATGAATCAGTGTTGAATTCTGTTAGGGAGAGCTTACATGGCCAGTCTACGTTTCAACAAAAGGTTAAAATATGAATGTAATACTCTTATGCACTCACAGGCTTCAGTGTCTGTGTATGTTTAACCAGACATTAGTCATTTGTACATGGAGCCATGTAAAGGATAGAGTTCCTGAGGTTTAAGTTTGTTCATGAAAATTGTGGGGAAGTGTCTGTAGGGGTGGGACTCATCTTGCTGTCCTGAGACATCATAGAAGTAGTAATTGAGAAGTAGCCTTATGAGTCAGCTCTTTTTTTGGAAAAAGTGGAGAAAAAAGGTTGTGAGTCATCTAGAAGACTATCTGATATTTAATTCTAATTGTGGGATAATCAAGCCTTTTCACATCAAAATTTCTGTAGCCTTTAAATCTGTTCATTTTAAGATGCTGTGGAAGAATAAAAGTTGAAGCTACTGTAGGCTGAGAGGTACTAAAATACACACACAGAGAGAGAAAGCACAATGACTATTACAATCCACCTTGGTGAAGCCCTGAACTTCCCAGCTGCTGAACTTAGATCCCACTTTACTATTCCAAAGTAGGAATTTAAGCAAAAACAGTAGCTTTCCTTTGAGGTGCCAGCATGTTGTGTTTCGGAGATTAAACTGAAGTATGATCAGTCTCCATCATATTTCATGAAGTTTTCTATGAAGCCATCATCACATACATTTTGAGGATCTCAACTGTGCATGGGTATGACAAGAGATTTACATATATCTACTCTTTAACCATTCTTCTAAATTAGCACAGGCATATGAAATTCACAGATATTTTAAGTCTTACTAATGTGCATCTGCAACCTTAAAATACACTTTTGGCTCAGATTTCACACACTCACAGTCTAGTTTTTTTAATTGTCTAGTAAAAGGTCTAGAATGTTTATTTCTTTTGTTCTGTTTTCCAGAGAGTACAGGAGTAGGTTCACCAGTGAAGAGACCCTTATGTTCTGCATGCGAGTAATGGTGGGAGTTATTATTCTGTACGATCACGTTCATCCTGTGGGAGCTTTCTCAAAGACTTCAAAGATTGATGTAAGAGAGGCCTTTCTTTAATACTCTGTTTGTTTGAGAAGACTAGTCTGCAGCTCTTTTTCAGCACAAGCTTACGGCTTGGTGTAAATAATTTTAATTACTTTTGAATGGCAAAATTTAGAATTTGTCTTCACCTGTGCCCTTTAATACATCAGTTTGTTTGAAAATAAGGACTAGGGTTTTTTTTTATTTTTATTTTCTTCCAGACACAGATAATAATTTTTCTTTGTTAGCTCTGCTTTCTTGACAACTGTATAGTTGGGCTAAAATAATTTAGTACTACACCTAAGCTGGAATATGTTCCGTGTTCATAATTTTTAAATCATGTAATTTATTGATGCTGAATTGCTCATTTTTCACAGTAGTTCTCTTGTAAATAAGTAGATATTCAATGTTGTCTTTGCTTTGTCTGAGATCTGAAGTAGTAGAATGGAAATGTTACTGTTGTAATATTGATAATGATCCCTCAGTTTTATCTTTGGCGTGGCCAGTCACAGAGAAATCAATTTTATTTTTCCATTTGAGAAATTGCAAATACACGTGGACAGAGTACTCCAGTTTTTTCTACATGTTTTTACAAACTTAAATCTCATGCACCACTTCTTTCAGCAGAAATAAGCTGTTATTAATGAAAAAGGTGCCAAGTGTTTTGCCAAGTGTTTCCCTTTACAAGAGAGCCTGCTTCAAAAGAAAAGAAAAAGACATATGTTATTTCTCTCCATGACATTGGGTCTTCATTAGCATTTTGCATCAGTGGATACCAGAATTTTGCAACATCTCCTCTTTGACTCTATACAGAGGGAAAGATTTGTCACAATGAGGAGAATAGATTTTCTCAAGGTCATGAAGCAGATAGAGACTGGGACTTGAATGCAAATTTCTTGACTGCTAGTTCACTCTCTTGTGTACAGAGGCAACATATATGAAATTCTCACAGGACCAAATATACTTTGTGTGTACTTTGTTTCTCATATTTGTCTTAAAGCCCTGTAATCATAAAGGAAAGTTAGCTAGATGTAAATGGGAGGCAGGAGCTATATGATTTACTTTTAAGAAATGAATACATGGTCCCAAATCTTGATTTGCATAATTAGTTTAGTGATTTTTTTGTATTTAAAAAAATCTCCTAATGTTTGAGATTATGAGTTTGTTTAGCTGTGGTAAACAATTATTTTCTCCAAATTATTCACTTCAGCCATTCAAGCTATATCAAGAGAATTTCAGGGCCAGTGGATTATGTTACCCTTTACTTATTCTTTTGAGACTGAAGGCTGTATTTCAAGATGTTAATTACAGTCTCCTAGCTTAGACATCTCTCTTGGTTTGAAAGACAAGTGTCTGCCAAGGAAAGTGGGAACCTCCCTTGGAATGGAGGGAGGACATGACCCGCTCCCTCCAAATTATTATGACTTTGAAATCAAGGGGCTTTCAGGCAAAGATATGAGAAAAGGAATAACAGTTCTTTACTAGTATGTGTGTGTATAACAAGACAAACAACAAAAATGGCAGTAATAACTAACAAAAGGAAAAAAGAAAAGAAAAAAAAAGAAAAGAAAACCCAATGAAGCCTTTTCATGCTTTTTGAGCACTTTCCCTTTGGTGCAGTTCTGGTCACAGCCAGCGGGGGCGCTGCTGGCTCCCGGCGGGCAGGGCAGGTGCGGTGATTCCCCCGTGGCTGCAGGGGGCGCTGTGGTGCGGGCTCAGGGAGCACGTGGTAATGGTTGCTCAGCCCAGATGGGAAGGGACAGAGGAGAGGCTTTGCTTCACAAACACTTGGGCAGTCGATCCCGGTGCTCCGGCACAACTTTTGGGAGTAGCAAGCTGGAATGGCAGGAATGAGCAAAAATCCTGGGCTGGTGGAGGAATTGTATCAGAAACTCCTCAGCTGTAGCTGGAACCCTGGGGCGTCCCGACAGGCAGGGGGTGCGTGGCTACAGTGCAGCAGGAAAACAGGAGCAGTGGGAGAGGAATGGTGGGGCTGGGCAGCAGCACCCCAGCTCCAGGCATGCTTGGGACACCTGGGTTTCCCCTGAGGCACCCCAGCAGATGGCAAAGGGTCCTTTGTTTGGTGAGGTGTGGTGTTAATAAGGCCCCAGT
>VWYP01030319.1:0-59079 GCA_013400435.1 Pycnonotus jocosus | reverse complement strand
AGGTAGAGACAGTAAAACATCATCAGTGTTAGCAAAAGGTATCAATCTCTCTATTTCTGGAAGCTCTTCTGGTACATCAGCAGGTAAGAACAGTTCAAAAACTCACCTGGAGCACTTTGATCTCACATCATCAGATTAAACCCCAGCAAAGCTGCTGTTCACATCTCTGGACCCAAGTTTCACCTACTGCACAGAGGAAAAGATTCTTCTCCTAGAACTGAATGTATTTTTTATGGTTTTTAGTTTGGTTTTACTCTGTAGTATATAAATAATTACCTAAGGTTTATTTTTTTAATTGAAGTATTTAAATCATCTTCTTCCTTTATTTACTGTAGGTTGACTGAAAAATATATTTAAAATTTTTCTTAATTACTGAGGAAATGCAATATTCATATTAAAAAATGTTTTTTATAATTTTAGGCAAAGAAGAAAAAAAATCCAAGCTGGTTCGAAGCCAATCTTTCAGTACTCAAATACTGCATCCAAAATACAGCAACATAGACAAGTGTCCTAAGTATCTTTATAATCTTCATTGCTTACCTCATAGGCTAATGTTTGGTAATAGACAGCTCTTATGAAATTATTGCTCATGGATCTCTGAAAGTAGTGATGTACTCACTGAATTGTGACTTATATTTTCAGCTTTCTATGTAATTGATTAACTGAGGGAAGAAATACCATCTAAGGCATGCTGAAGCCTAGAAATGGTTATGAATTCCTTTTAAGTTAATATGTCACCTTTTATCATATATTAAAATAATTTTCCATATGAATTGGTAAATCTAATTTCATACATTTCTTAAAGAAATTTCAGCTTAACTTTCTCATTTAATTTTTTCATATAAACTCAGAAATAACCTCCAATACTATTAAACAGCAGGATGATACAATTGAGCAGAACACTTTTGGAAATAACCAACTTGGTTTTGTTTTGTTTGTTTTTGTTTTTTTTTAAAGTAAAAGTTCTGCTACAGGATATACATCTTCAGTACCAGGAATGGGAAAGAGTTGTATGTTATCCTTTAGTGGTAAGTAGGTTATTGTAATATATTTTACTTCAGGTTTTTTGTGAGGGTGTTGAATATATGAGCCCAATTAGATAGGCATACTCTAAGATATCATTCTCCTAAAGAAAGCAGAATAATAGCTATCCAATACATTTGGGCATTTAAGTTCTAGTCTAGTAGGTGTATTTTTCAGATTATTTTTTTCCTACATTTTTGTTTTAATTTACATTTAAAAATAGTAAAAATAAACTGAGTTTGTCACATCCTGGTTGGAATTTCAGATATCATCAAAAGATTGGGTTTTGAGAGGAATAAATATTGTGTAAAACTTCTACTGAAAACTACTGTTTGTAGTTCTGTCCAAATTTTAAAGAGTCTGGATGATTAAAGATAAGATTGAGATGAATGGCTTCCCAGAGAAACCTGACTTTCCATCCACTACCAATAGGCATTAGGCAATTAAATTACATTAAACAGCTAAATTTTAAGCAGCTAAAGATTGGCCCAAGAAGTCACATTCTTTACCTACATTAAATGTATTACTATTTTCTTTGAAAATGTGTATTCCGGTTACTTAGTGAGACTTTTTCATAAAAATACTTGAAGAAATGTTAAGAAGAAACCATTCCATTAAAATTTTGGATTAGTGCCATAGGAAATGTGCCACTATTGCCACAGGAAAACCAGCTCATTCTGTTTACTTTCTGTGTACTGTTTTCAACCAGAATTCTTTGTCTAAGCTGCATCTCTGCGTTTCAGATGATTCATTCCGGGCTCATTCTGCTGGTAACAATGGGAATGCTGCCTTCCCTTCCAGCTGTTCTCGCAACTTATTCAACTCAGCTGACCAAAAGAACAATGGAAACAAGGAGAGTCAGTCCCGAAAGATGAGCATGTAAGTTGTTGTCAAGATGTTAAACTGAGCCTGGGGGTAACGTTTTCAAAGGGAACTCAAAAGAGCCATGTAAAATTAGGCCTGTATTTATTATACTTCACAGATTTTGAAATACTGAAATAGCAGGGTAGAAATGTGATGTATGCAATTATAAGTGTTTCTAAGATGGCATTACCTTCTAATTAGTCTTTCACATTGTTTCTCCTGCACGTATTTGCATTCAGCTGGTACATAATTGAGAGGGTGGAATGGGACAAAGTGAAGATTAGTGCCTTTGGTATGTAATAACTACAGTCACAGTGATTTAGCTGCCCGTAGTTGGAGAAATAGAAGTATTTTTAGACTACTTCGTTTTTCATTTTCCTTCTTTTTGTGGACTTATATATGCTTATGTATCATTATATAACAACTCTGTGATGAATCTTGAGACTTATGATGAACTGGCACCGGTACTTGTTAGTAATGCTGCCTTCTTTGCCTTACCATAGCCATTAAAAAAACCAAAAATTCAATGCCAGGCATCTCCCTCAGGCTGCTTTCCTTTAAACATCAGCCTATGCTGTTCAGCATTTTGCAAGAACAAAATCAAAGATGTATTTTTGCTCCTGTGCTAAAACTGTAAGTCACAGAAAATCACTGTGACATATACTCACCCAAATCTCTGTAGACTCTAGCAGCAAATCCCCTGCAGATCCCTTTTACGCTATAACTAAATTACTGTCATTGGACTAGCTGTAATTTTGTGGGCTCAAACTGAGACTTTTCATTGCTAGCAGAGATTTGCATTCTTAGCCAAGGCAGAATGGAGAAAGGGAAGGAGCCAGCTACAGCAAGAAAGGCAGTCTGAGGAAGTAGATTGCAATGTAACAGAAACAACAACTGGAAGCTGTGATAGGAAAGAGGAAACATATTGGTTTGCCAGGTATAAAGAGGAAACAATAGTAACGTTTTTGGTGAATTAAATATGTGTATGAACATATTTTTCCACTTCTGTATTTCCAGTTTCCTTTAAAAAACAAACCAAAACATCTCCCCAGCTTTACTCAGGACTTTAAGTTAATAAAACTACTAAATTGTAACATAAAGCACTCAAAAGCTTAACAAACAAAAACGGGATTTCTCAGGACAGTATTCATTTAGGTCCTTGTGTAGTTGATTTTTTTTCTGCTGGAATTCTACCGTCTTCACTGTACAAGATAAATTGTTTTCTAGAATGAACTCAAGCTTGCATAGTGACCTATAGTTTTTAAAACTGCTTTTGTTTTGTAGAGAAGGTTTCACAGGAATTGTACATTAAGGTGCCAAGTCACTTTGCCCTCTGTCCCTGTCTTTGCTAATGTCTAATGGCTTCTCTTAATACTGCCCACAGTTATTCAGACTTTTTATAGGTGATCATTAGGGGGTCATTTATTTCCAAGTGCACCATTTCAAAGTCAGCAGTTAGATTAGTAGACATGCTGACATTTTCAGCTATCTATAAAGTAAATGGGGCATTTATCTTGAGAACATAAAATGTTACAGAGTGCTACATAGTTTCAAAAAGTAGGTGTGCTCAAAACCTTATTTTCTTTCACCCTAATCACTGTATGCCTCTTTCTCTTGCTTTAAAACCAGAAAATTAGTTCAAAAGTTGTAAATATTTTTAGTAATCTGTAGAAATTCCAATTATTTGCTGTCCCACAAGGATTTGGAGAAAATGAATGGATTAATATTCACAAAACAGTGAGGCGCAAAGGTTAGTTAGACATATATTTTATATCACATAAAATGTTTCCAAATTTCAAAGTTTTTTCTATCTTTCATTTAAAAGAAAACTGATATCTTTTGTTTAAATATAGAGGGACAGGAAAAGGCTCACACAGAGCACTTTGCACTTTTGTCTTCAGGCAGGAGAGTGGAATGTAAGAAACACAGCTTCAAGTCTCTGTGTGCCATTCCCAAACTAACGCCTTGAGAGCAGAGTATTTGAAAGTAGGTATATGATCAAACACAATGGTCTGGGTGCTTTGTCTGGTTCACAAAGTCCCTGAACTGCATAGGGTCAGAAGCTAAAGAGGATATACCAGGGAAAGAAAAACATTTTTTGGGAAAGAAGAGGAAGTTTAGGATGTCCTACATTTAGTTCTGAGTAAGAGTTTCAGTGTTCCGTGTTCTTATGGGAAAAGACATCTCTCAAGGTGGTCTAATGTCTGCTGTGCTGTAGGTTCAACTTCTCTTTTGTAAACTGATCCAATACTTTGCTGTTTTCATAAGAAAATGCAGCTCTATAAGGAGATATTAAGAGAGAGACACAGGAATGTTTGGTGGTAAATGCATTCAATCACAGATGTGCTTAGCTGTACTTTTTATCTTTCTTTTACTCAGGAAGTCAGGCCTGGTGTTAAATATGTGCACACTTAAGTTAAAAACAAACCCCAACAACAAAACAGCAAAAATGTCAGTTTCAATGAAGCATTATTTTCTAAGTTGAATGATGGAAAAAATTGATACCTAAATATATAAACAGCTGACAGAAATCACTCTGAGAGGAGAATTTGACAATTGTACAGTGAAAGGTACAATTGAATAGATGCTCATCAATGAGCATCCCCTTTGGTGGACTGCCTAAGGCAGAAAACTCACTAAGGTGAGAAAATAATAATTGGGTATTTTTTTAGACTGTATGATCATGCAGATTTGTGTATGCGCTGGTTAAAATTTGCACTGACCATCTCAATTCTGACAAAACCTAACTTTTAGTTTGCTGGCTGTGCAACTTGAGTAAGGTAACTTCTAATATGTTTCTTTTTCTAAGTAAATATGTGGACAGTAACACAATAATTAAAGTAAAAGCGGATAAAATTAATAATTCTTAGCTTAAAGTGATGTATGTTTGGACAAAATATTGTTTAATTGATTAAGCCTAATATTTTCCATAAAATTGCTCTACAGAATATTGGCAAACATTCACTTTTGACACTATAGTGCAGTTTGCAGGGATGAAGAATTGCTGATTACATATATGATGGTGGTCCAGGAAGTTTTCAAAACTCAGAGTTATTTTGGTGGAGAACTGAAGTCTTTTCTTACCACACTCATGCATTCAGACATTAAGTTTGAAGTAATTAAATAAAGTTTTTTCTCTTTTTGAAAATAACACAGGTGCAAGAAAAAAAAAGTAGTAAATCATGATCCAGTGCTCATAAGCAGGTGTCAAGGAAGTATTGTTTTAGTGTAGGTGTCAGTTGCTAGGTCTTAGGTAATACTTAGGCCATAGAAAATGCCAGAATTATGTTTAAAGCAGCACTCGTATAATTTAATGGAGGAATCACAAAAGAGATGACTACCTGCTTAAAGTACCTGATGGAATAGGAGAGAATCAGAAAGGTTGAGTACTTTGTCCCACTAGAGATTTACTTAATATTCTCTGCAGAGCAGAGAAGTTTTTCTGACTTCCTGTTGAAGAGTCGCCAGTTAGATCATGAATCATCCTAGCACAGACATTGACATAAATCATGAACACTCTGTTCTGTCAAGCCGCCTGATCTTGTATCATTCTGCAATGTAGCTTTATTATATTCTCTGATGTTTTCAGCTTTATGAGATTAAGCTTTATGAGAATAAGATGTTTCGCTTGAGTTTATATTGCTGTAATATGACTGCAAATGTTCAACATGCAATTGTTTAGAACTATTTAGAAACTTTATAGATTTGTCAATGAACTCTATAGATAGCATTTAAGTATTTTGCATCTTGCCTCTAGACATACAGATATTGGCTGATTTTATTTCACTTAGAATCAAAACCTACTTCAAGGATGTGTGGTACAAGTTTTCCATTTTATAAAAAAGGGGGTATATTCATTGTTGCATAATAATTAATTTTCTAATTTATTATTAGAAATTTCTAATTTATTATTAGAAAGTTAATTTTTATGCAACAATAAATCTAAATAAATACAAGTATTTTATAAGATGTCCACAGCTGACTTGTAAGACATCCAGTTTGGTGTGTGACCATGATGTTTATGTGTGTGACCTGTTATATGTTTAAGACAAGTATCTTTACAAAGTAATGTCTTTCATCCAGTCATATAATTGCTTAGAAAGTGAAGCATGAGATGAAATAGTTCTGCCACTGATCTGCTAGACTTTAGGTTGATTACTTACAGCTTTTAATCGTGTTTTCATCATGACATTTAAGATGCTGGAAGTTCCAAGTTCCAGTGGGACTGGCATGTGCTTTGCATCCCTTTTCTATGATGAGGCTAGTAGGTATCCTGACACTGATATATTATCATATAATGTATGCAGTTTTTAAATATTCAGCAGTTTTAGAACAGTGAAACAGAACAATATTATAATTGTTAAATATTAACAGTATTACAATAACAGTGTTATTTGTAAATTATACTGTAAAACATTGATGCAAATTAATATTTTTAAGAATTCTAATAGTTATGCCTCATTGTTTGAAATATTTCTGACTGATACAAATAGTTGTTAATTGACACAGCTACAACTCTTTGAAACTGAAAAACAGTGTATCTAAAGATTAAAAAATTAAGACATGAAAAATCCAGAAATTACCCAGATGACCTTTGGTTAACAGAACACCTAGAAATCACAGTGTAATGTGCCAGACTTTTGGCAGTTTTTGTAGCCATGAGTAGGCTGTACCACCTTAACCATCTCACTTGGATCTCTACACGACCTTCTGTAGACATTTTAATGGAGAACTTCACCCTTCTTGAGAAGAATGCCCTCAGAAGATTTCCATTTGGCTTTTCCAGTGGGTGCAATAGAGCAGCTTGTAATTTTTAAAGTACAGCAGCTAAGAGTTATGTTAAAATGTTGTGCAAAATAGCAGTTTAATTTTTATGTAATTTAGTAATATAGTAAAAACATACTGTGTGTTTCTTCTTTTGCATGAAGAAAAAACAGAAAATCAAATTCCTAGATCATCTGACAGAAAAATGAGGAAACCAGAGACTGGAGGAAGCAACGTTCTGATTGGACAAGGTGGGAACAGCAGATTGGACTCTCTAATGCCTGGCCTGAATAAAATGCATCCTGCAATGTTAAAAATTTAAAAGAAATCTTCTAAATAAAATTCCAAGCTGTAAAATATGTTCTGATAAACAATGTAATGGTTGCAGAATTCTAACTTTGTAGTGAAATGATATGAAATATAACTTTGGCTATGTGCTCTTAACTGCTACAGCTAAGGAGAAGATTTTGTTTTCTTCAGTTATGCCTTTGTAGTTTGAAGCCTTGGATTTAGAATGCACATACCCATTATTTAATTGGTTTATTTGCAATCTTAGCAACTCTTCGCTCTCATATTTTAAGCAAGAAATAGAAGAAATTGTTATGAATATGAAAAAGGAATCCCACATTTTAAAGAATCTGCAAACCTAGTTTAAGACCAAAGTCCAGAACCATTGATCAGTCTATAAAAAACATAGAATTTTGAAGCATTGTGCTGTGAATTCGGAATTAATGTTTTTACAAGTACTCAGTTCATAAAAATTCTGTGTAAGTTTCAAAGCAATCTAAAAGCAAATGTCTCCAGATGATGTAAAAAAGTTTTATGTCCTAAGCTTTGTTGTATAAATACTTGTTTTAATTTTAGTATTTCAAATTGTATTTTCACTTTAATAATTCATAATAATGAATCTAGTTTTTAATCAGCTGCTATTGCAAGCTGTCACGGTTCAGCGATGTCAACTGCATTTGTTTGTATTAATGCTAATGTTTCTATCAAAATTTATGTGGAAAAACATGCAATCATATTTTGAAAAGTTCTATTTATGCCAATACTTGAGAGCAAGATTATGAAGCTATTGTCAGCTTCTCTTTCAAAATGGAGGCAGCATAAATATATTGATATCAGAAATATATGGTTTTTAAAATTTTACTGGTGTATGATAAAGATGATCTGGTCTGTGTATGCATATGTGTGTGTGGCTACTTTTTATAATGTAAAAACACAAATGGTGATTTACTCAAAATAAAACCTAGGACAATGCTGTACATGCATGTTCTTGAAAAAAAAATTCTCAGGGCATCTTTTATAATTAAAATAAATAAAAGCACTTACCTATGGAGGGTTCTTATTTAAAATAGTAATAAGGCTGGATGTATGCTGTCTCCGTGAAGTACAAAATGTTTCTTTGGATTAAGCACTGTCTGAATTCTTAAGCTTCCTACACCACAGTTGGATTTAGCTCTATTCTCTGTCTTAAGTCACAGGCATTGTTTGAGTTCTGTGAAAAACCTAATTTTTCAGTTTGTTCTGCAGCCTGGCATAGGATCTTGTAAATCACAATTTTCTTTAAAAGCTTCTTTGAGTTTTCTGATGTTTAACAATCAGTATGGATGTAGGTGTACAGATGACCTGGGCTGGCTCCTCCTGGGTTCTACTTTTGGCTCATTAATGCAGGCAGATCCTCTCAGTTCCCCAGGCACAGCTGACTCAAGTGCCAGCTCCAGCTGCTCCCCTGTGGGCCACAGGAGGCTGCTCAGTCTGTTCTTAGCCTGACCTTTGGCAGGGGCCAAACTGATCAGCTGTAGCCAGCTGTAGAACAGGACTCAAAACTGTGTTTGCCCTTTCGATGCCTTTACTAGAGCAATGCAGAACAACCAGTAAGTTCAGAAATTCGAAGCCCTTTCTCCCTTTAATAAGCATATAATGAGTTCTGTAAACAGTCTGTCTTTTGTTCCTTCTTGGCTGTCACTGTCTGTCATTTTAAACTGATTAATTTATTTAATGCTGATAACATGTGCTCTACTCAATAACCCAAAATTCCTTCAGTATAATCTTTAAATGCTCTGTTTAGATATTTTTTGGACTGGAAATTTTCCTTGTGCAATACCTCTGCTGTCTTGTGCATGCTTTCATCAGTACTTTGCACTACAGACCTCCATCCAAGCAGTCTTTTTAGGGGCCGCTTCTGGGTTAGTTCTGTTAAATAGCACCAGTGCATTTGAACCCTTGAGAGCACTGTTTATACCTGCTGGTCAGCTGTGGCTCTGGAGTAACAGCTGAAGGTCAGTTGTGCAGTGGAATTTGTTGGTTTTCACATAGACCAGTGGCAGGAAGGAGGGATTCTCTTTCTGGGTACATTCGTAATGCAGTCCAAAGTTAGGTTAGATACACCTTCATAGTCTTGTCAGATAGCAGAGCCTGCCTCTGAAGTTCTTTTGTGAGTGGTTTACATCAGTGTCTGGGCTGTTGTGGGCAGACACCAAATGGTAACTGACCTGATTTTTAGAGATTTACCAGCTTTATGCCATAATGAGTCTTTCATATCTTCTCTAGCAGAGGTATCTATGTGTGTTTACTGACAAGACACCTGTGAAGTTCCTTGCCAAATGATTTTGAAAAGTTTTCTGCTCCTTTTTGGGCAATTATTTTGTGAAGGTTGTATGAGCAAGCAGAATAATGCTGAGATCGGTTAGTTGCATAAACCTGGAAGTAGCTTTTTGCATTGTTTCATACTTGATACATAGGACTCTGCTAATTAAAATCTATTAAATGTTAAAATCTTATCATTCTGTTGGAAGCATTGCTCTACTTGAATAAAGGAAATTGTGTTTAGATCATGGAAATATTTTTCCAAAACATCTTGGCAACATCTTTTGGATTTTAGGATCAACTCTTTGAATACATTTATTCCACTTTAATGGAGGTATGTTTTTTCCCTACCAAAGTCTGCCTTAGTTCAGCTTTAGAGTCCTGTTACATAGTTCACCCTGTTATCTAGATGATGTTACAGGTAGAAATTCTAGGTTTAGGAGAGGGCAAGCTTTGTGCTATGAAATAGTGCAGACCAGATTTTCCAAAATCAGAATACCTAAGTTATTTTTCAGAACTATTTTGTTTTTAACTCAAAGAATATTTTTAAGGCACATCATGTACTCTGAGAAAATTAGATGATTTGATAGTCTACATAAACCCTTTGAAAGAGGTCACACTCACAATGTAGACTTCGTGACAGACTTATTTTCAACAGTAATAAAATGAAGATCTCCAGACAAAGGTTATTAATTCTCAGTTAGGGTTTGATACTGCTTCTGTTTTTATAACTGCTAACATTGAGGTCACTGGGCTCTTCAGTCTCTGCAACAGAAGATCTGAGGATCTGCAGTGTGTGGGAATGAGCTCCCTGAATATTTTGGCATGTGAATATGTGGGGCTTTTTATTCAGATTTATCACTAAAATATTAATTTTTGAAATTTCACTTCTGTGGTTATTGGGTTTTCTGTTACCAAAGGTAGATTATACAAGTCACATTTTTGTTGCTTTGAGCCTTAATGAAGTTAGCTTGTTATGTGGCATTAATAAAATATTGCTAGGATGACCTAGTGCTAGCTGGAGAGACAAAACAGGTTTTCACATGTCATATTTCAGTGCCTTTTTTATTCTAAAATAAATTAATAAAAATAAAGCCTCTTACATACCAAAGAATAAAAACTGCTATCTTTATTCACATTTCTGTTGGATCAACCACCCTGCCAATGAATAGTAATGTTTTAAAAGCTTCTTCAAAAATCATAAAAAGGAATGGTCGGTCCACTTTGATGACAGGAGGCATGGAGAACGCAGTTAGTGCTGACCCACTTGCTGCTGCAGCCTCAGTTCCTTCTTCATCCACTTCAATAACTGCCTTTTGGACAACCTGAAGTTCAAGGTAGAAAAAAATATGTGACAGAAGTAAATACTAACATGAAGAGTGTTTTTCCAGGTGAAGGCATTCAGTTGAAGTAGGCTTCTGTTAAGGATTAAAAGGAGCAGCTCAGTGCAATCTGCCTGTGTTAGACTGGTGGACCCCTGTGCTACTTCAGCAGCAGAGGAGTCAGCACAGCCACTGTGCCCACAATGCTCACAGTGTGGGTGCTAGTTCAGGAATCATTGCACTTTTCCAATTTCTGAGCACAGACCTCACTTAGAGATTGGGGGTTTTGCATGAAGCAACCACTGCCTTTGTGTAGAGTTCTCCTCTTTGACACCTAACTGTGCAAAGGAGTTTCTCAATTGTAGGAAATGTCTTTTCACCAGTCACAAACACTGTCTGGCTGGATATGTCATTCACAGCTGATTTTGTAAGCACTTAGGGAAATGCACTGATCTTTGCTTTTTCCCCTGTATATTTCTAATTTGTACATTTGGTAGTATAGAGTAAATAAATATGTAGAGCAATGAGGTACAATCCTGGATTGGTTTGAAGATTTTCCTTTCCCACTGAAATTGCAGCCTGGCAGAATCTGATTTTTCATTTTTTCATCTTTTCAATTTTGTACTGTATAATCCTGTTTATATCTCTGAGTGCTTCTGCTGTGTTAGTGGCTGTATTGGTGAACTGCCTGGTCCTCTAGTGGATTTCCAGCTCCTAAACTATTAATTCTAGGAAATACTTATGTGAAAACAGTTGAAGGACTTCACCAGTGTTGAGCTTTCTGCTACATAATCTTAAGTAATAGATATGCCTTTCACAATTCACAGGGACAAGATGCTCCTCTGGCACTTGGTAGCTGATGCACATATTGCTTCTAATATCAGTTAGCAGCTCCTGTTAAAGTGTGATTTTTTCATAACACAATAGAGTTAACTGCTGAGAATCAGCATGAAAGTTACACGATCAAGAGAAAGGGGGAAAAGTGCTGCAGATTGCCATTATATTTCCCAACAGTAAAATAATTCATACCAAACTGAAATTCACTGCAATTTTATCCATTAAATATTTGTTCTTTGGATGTTACATCTTCCCAGAAATGTTGTTTTGTTAAGCCACTGCAATTTTGAAAACTTGTATGTTGAGCATGAGTTTTTGAAACTTGTATACAAGTGTTTATTATACCACCCTATTAACTGGCTAATCACAAAGCCTTCTACGAGGATTTGGTGTAGGGAGACTTGTAAGAGCAGCACCAGAAGGATTCTTTGTACTCATAGAGTACAAATACCAAAAGGGAGGGTGCAAAGAAGGTCTCTTCCAACCTTAACCATCCTGTGATTCTGGGAAGCTTCTCTTGGAGTTACGGTCCTGTATTGTCAATGCCATACAACTCTCCACCAACCACAAGCAGTTGCATGCTACAATTTCCTTACATAAGTTTATAAAACAATGTTTTTAAATTCTGTGCCAAATTAATTTTATTTGTATCTTGTTTATAAATTCATCTTGTTTGAGAATTTTTTTTGCTTTTACTGTATGTATGAATTTGTATTTAGAATTAATTGCTTTTCGTCTTGTTCCCACACACTCCATTCTTGTGGGCACGACTATCTCTTGTGTTATGTGTTATGTCTTTCATCTCCTTTCTTTGACCATGCCTTTTAATTTCCTATTATCAGCAAATAGTCTTTTTTATTGACTAGCTGTTTCTTTTTCATAAGACATCTCTGGTCACATAGATCTATTCCTTCTTGGTATTGATGTGATTGACAAGTCCTTTGTCTTTCATTCTCTTCTGCTTCTCATTCTGCCTCTGTTTTTTATCAGTCTTCTGAAATTCATCTATGCTTTCCCTTAAACAGTGGTAGAAAATCTCTCTTCCTGCTCCTCTTTTTTCCATGGGGCTGTGTTCCTGTCTTCTTGCCTATTCACTGCCCTTGCCTGTTTAAAGGTTCTTTAAAGGTTTCAGCATACAAAGTGGAACATCTGTGTGGGTTGGAGTACCAGGATTGTGCCAATCCTTTGCTGTGAGATTCTGATTTTTCGCTTCCACGATATGCAAAAGGAAAAGCAGGAGTGGTTTGACTTCTCTTCCTCACTGTTACCTTTTTGAGATTGTATTATTTAAACTTTCTAAGGGTCTTTAGTTTTTGAGAAGTATACCTGTCTCTGAACTGTGTATGAGGAGTTCTTTCCTTGCATTTGCTTTTTGCCCTGGCTTTTGCCATTAGATTGTCATTTACAATGTCTTTCTTGTTCAGTTTTTGTGAAATTGTGCTCATTCCCTGCCAGCCATATTCCTCTTGAGGCAGAGCTTTTCTCCTGTGATGGGTTAGCTTTGGTAGGTGTTGAGCCCCTATGAGATGTCACTGCCCCTTACCCCTACACACCTGACTTGAAGTGGGATCCATCCTAATTAAGATGTATAGATTGCATATACCTGGCAGATGAGGTACTTTGCTATTAGTGTCCCTATAAATTTATATGACCATCTTGGCTGGGCCATTTATATACTATCATAATCCAAACAGCAAATAATTTTAGTAGGCTTACCTGTGAAACTGCTACATATTCGTGATCTGTCATATGACTAAGATCTGCTGAACGTGTGAAGAGATTTTTAATTCCAAGACCTTGAAGCAGTTTCTTCATTTTGTATTTTTGCTCTAGTTTAAACTTTGGAAATGAAATATCCATTTTACTGTTAAAAAAAAAAAATCAATGCAAACAGTAGGTCACTTGACTGCTGAAATGCACACTACTCAGAAATTAAGCTTTACACAGAAAAAGAAGGGACAAAAACTGAAGAGCTTCTGCTGGCATTTAGATTGGCAGAATATAATTTCTAACCTGTTGACTAGCAGTCATGCTAGAAATCATTTCGTTCTCTGTATAAATACTTCCACCAGCAGTTACAGTGTCCTGGTCAGGGCGACACACTAATTTATTGACTGGTGAAAAGGACTCTCACTTCAGGAACTACATTTCACAGGAATCATTTGGGTTTACATTTTTATATTCAAATTTATCAATTCCTCTGGGTTTCGCCTGGTAAGAAACCGTTTAATAAATGTCTCAAATTATTGTGGATTTTGCTCTGCAGTACTAAATTTAAGGAGACAGGAGGCCTAAGGAAGAATATGGAAAGACTCATGCCCTCCCAGAGACAGACATTTTTAACTGAGATGAGCTGAAGTTTTGTCCCCTTGGAGTCAAAACTTCAAACTCTGTCAAGACTCTATAGATAGCTCTTGCCACAGAGATACTACCATGGCAAAAGGCTTAGGAAGACCAGCTAAACTTTGCTGGGCTTTGTTGCTTTGCTGCAGTAGACATCAAAGACATTAGATGGGCCCCATGGGTGTCAAAGCAATACCTGGTTTTCATGTTTCCAAGCCAGGATTCCACAAGCTCTGTAGTCAAATGGTCTTCAATTGAAATGTAGTCTCCCTCTTTTTCTGGGATAACAACCAGCATGTGGGCATTCCCTTTGTAAGGTATCTTTATCACAGAGCATCTCAAGTTCTCATCAAAAGTTGAATTAATTTCATCTGACTTGAACATCATGGGTACCTGTACGCTTCTGTATTTGTTTATGTGGAAAGTCTCCACTTCCGTGAATTTGGAGTTAAATGGATGGACCCACTTGCCTGAGGAAAGAAAGAAATTAAACAATTATGTGTGTTTAGATTTGTTCAGAAAAATGTTCTAAAAAGTTGAAGAAACTATAGGATATTTTCTGTATCTAGTTGAAGTTGCTGTCAGTTACATCTGGGATAAGTGGATGAAAATTTCAGTAGATTTTATGTTTTGTGTAAATAATTTTTTTGAGAAAACCCAAAGTAATCCACAAAATAAACTGCTTCATTTTCACAGAAATAAGGGAAATATTTTTCTAAGGTTGGTCAGTTGCCACTCAAATTCAGAATTTATGTTCTCTTAGTTTTATAGATGCCTGGTGAGCATCTGACCTTTCCTAACATGTAACTTTCTCTGAAAGTCTTTACCAGCTGTTCAGTATCCTATATTTAATTTACTTGTCCAATATTTTGGATGGGGATTCACTGACCTCTCCATGGAATGATTTCTGCCCATTATTGGGGTTTTTTTTCCCTCCCCTTGTAAGATAATATAATGGGGCACTTAGGTTCCTCTGGGGCAGATGATTCTTGATGGAAATAGAGAAAATATTTTTGTTTCAATGATTTTGTGTACTATGTTAAATCAGTCCATGATTTTATGCCCAGTATCCAGCATTTAAGACTATTGTGACTAAGACTTTTTCATTTTAATGAGTGAATGAAAATAAAACATTTTTTCCTGTCATAAAGGGGGATAATTTGGAGATGGACTGAGATAGTTTGATACAGGGCTTTTTGTTCTCTTTGAGACTGTATAGTATGGAAGACAGCATAGAAGAATTGTGGTTCCCTATCATGAAAAATAAATTCCTATTAAATAAATTTAATAGAAAAAAGTAAACTTAGATAGATTCACAGAGAAAACATAGGACATCTAAATTCATTTAAACTCCCCCTAATGTAGCTTAAGTTAGAATCTTGATTCTCCTAATAAATAATTATTCTGCAAAATAAAAACAGCAATTACCTTTAAAGACAATGTAGTCCACAAGCACCAGTTTATTATGGCGGTCCAGCTCTTCAAAAAGCCCTGGGATTTTTCCTTTGGTTGTTTTGTTAATGTTTTGATTGATGAAAAGTTTTGCCTGTGTTATGTTTTCAAAGTCCACTTTCAGGAATTCCATATCAAAGTACTGCTTAGATAAATTCAGGAAAGACTCCTTGAGTCTGAGGTCTTTTTGAATAAAAGAAAAAATACCTTGCACGAGGAGAAATTCTTCATTTGTTGTGATGTTACCTTTCAGTTGTTTAAACAGAGCTGGTAAATGTTGGCGATCCACTCTGTCCTTCAGAGCATGGAGGTTTAGACCTTTTACAATTTGTCTGTATGTTTCTCCTTTGGCTGCCATCATATAGACACTCATGAGAGCTGACACAGAAAGGGGAGAGATGATTACATTGTTATCATGTGTCATTGCAATTTTTCTGTAGAGGTTAAATCCAAAATTTGTAGTCTTCTCAGTGAAGTTGTGAAGAGTGAAGTCTTCAAGACTTTGGTCTTCAAAACCTTGGTCTTCAAAAGGCTTAGAGATATTTTTGTGATGATACCATTCTTTGGAAATACTGATGTTATTTCTTTCCAAGAAATTACTCTCTTTTTCCTCCTTTGGAAATTTAGGTTTGATATCAGCCTTGATGAATTCAAAACAAATTTCACTTAAGAGAAGTATGGAGATTCCTATTTTCATGTTGACATCCAATAATGAGCTCTTTTAGAGTTTTTTTCCCCTACAAAAAAAAATAAAAAGAAAGGCAACAAAATGACTTTTTAGTTTGTTCTTTCATTCACAATGCAGAAGGTCATAGATGTAATGAAGGGGTCTTTCTGCATCTTCAGGGTATATACTCTAAACCTGGCCAAAAAAATGTTCAGAGAAGACTAGGCAGATCTTACGGACGCCTCAGACAAACCTTAGCATCAGACATTGGGTAAATTTGCAAATGAAATGCACTTTGCAAGCATAAAGTACAAACATGATTATCATCCATCCTTCCATTAAAGCAATATATAAATTATCTCCCATACAGCAATGTTAAATTGCACCTTACAGAAAAATTCTGAATGGCCACAATCTTTGGAGATGCATTTTCTCATTTAAATTAAACAAGATGTTCAAGACTACCAAATTTGCACAGATTCCTTTTGTATAGCAGTGGACAAAGGGATAAAGGAGATTAAAAGATGGATTATATGGCCTGTCATTAAAGTAGTAAGAGATTCAACAGTCTAGAATCACATGACAATTGTTAACTACTCCTTTTAAGTTAAGGATCTGTAACAGCAAATTATGGTCATTGTATAATTTGTGATTTGGCATATGGGAAAGCTGGTTTTATCCAATTTATTCAGAGTTCAGCTGAATTTCACAGTTGGCTGATTCAGGCTGTGGGAGTTAGTCTTGAAAAGGTATGTTGATGTGAGTACTGAGACATTTGGGTGCCAAGTCACGAGGTGCTTTTGGCAGTCAGGTGCTGTGCTATTTTCTTTTGAGATAATAGGTCACGTTCTGTACTTGCTGCAACACAGATGGGCTGTCATGACTTAATCGAGAGGCAGTGAATTCGATGAGTGTTCTGCCTGCTCTCGAGTGCATGGCAGACAGAGAACAGAGCAAAATATGCATGTCATAAAGGGTGAATATTTTTTTTCTTTATTTTTCTTCCTCATTAACCCTTTCTTTATTTTTAATGAGATTCCCAGTGTCTGTATTTTCAGGACTGGAGTAGGGAAGACTTCAGCTCCTGCCTTGCTGGTCAAGCGGTGCATGTGACACCTGGAGTGCTGGGATACTCACTGTCCCTGGCAGGCTGAAGCAGTGCAGTTCAGAGCTACTACAGTAACTGCTGAGCATTCCTTCTGCCTCTGTAGTGACCCACTTCTGTGGGAAGTAACACAGGCACAGAGGTCCTGTTCCTGCCGCAATGCTGCACCTGCCCTGGCAGCAAAGAAGGTTCTTTCCTCTGGGAGTCATCCCTACTTTGAAGAAGCATCTTTGGACACTGCAGAGTCAGCTCTAGCAAAGAGGCATGGGTTGTAAAATTTTGCTTTTGATCATATTCAATCACAGGGAAAGGATTTTCTGCAGTAGCAGTCCCTCACTCTAGAAGAGCATCAGGCCCAAGTGCTCACCAGGCACTGCAGAGTGCAAGCTCTTCATCTTTTCTAGGCAGGGTGCGATTCCTGCACAACATCTGGCAGTGTTGCCTTTGGCGGATGTCACTGTTGCATCTCTCTGGGAGGCCTGGGACAGTACTTGGCTCAGGTGGCCACCAGCTTACCCAGATGTGGAGGGACTGACTGGGCAAAGTGCTGAGCTGCCTTCCAGAGGGCTCTGCCTTCCCAAAACAGGTTTTGGATAGAAAGGATAAACACAAAGGATAAACGTTTTTTCTGACAAACACAGCAGCTTTTGTTTACAGGTTTATCCAAAACTCTTCAATGCTCAAGATTCCTGAATCCTCAGGCAAACACATAGACAAGCGCTACTGATTCGGGTGTAATGAACGGGAATTAGAACCTTGCAGTTGCACTAAATAATCACTGCAAATCTGAGGTTGCAAACATTTAAAGTTAACATTACAGCAGCTATATCATTCATCTTTATTGTTAGAAATAGAACATGTCCTCTAGAACTAGGAAAAACAGTTCTGGGAACAATAAAGTAGAATTTTTGTACATTATAGACTTGTATTTTTAGACCTGAGTGAAGCTTATTGCTAATTTTAGACAACTCACTTTATTTGTAGAGCAGACAGTTCATTAATAAATGTGTGTTAGAGCAAAGTGAACATTATTTCCATTTTAAGAAATATTGATTTTTAGTAATATCAATATCAAAGAAAGAAGCTTCTTGTGCAAGTGCCTTTTTTCTTCTGAAGGCATTAGAGCAAGAGAAAATCCATTAGAAGCTGATTAAGGTCTACAACCATTTAAAACATCACATCTAGAGAATCATTGATAAATATATAAATTGCATTTTATATATATATATTTCCTTTCCAATCTAAATGCTTCATATAAATCTTATCTTACCTATTAGGTAGCTCTTCTGTTACTTTTCTCAATCAGTTATGTTTAAAAATGAGATGAAGATGTCTGTCCCATTTAGAAGTTTTTGAACAAATATTTGTTCTTCCAAAGACTGATAATCTGGTTTTGTCCGTTATAAATTAACTGCTTTATAAACACTGAATATGTGTTTCCTATAAATGGCATAATAAGGGAGGGTTATTTTCCAGTAAATATGTTCTGTCTTTTATGAGAAACAAGAGAAAAATAAATTCTTTGCATTTAGTCCTTCAGCACCCTATCGGGATGTGCCCCCCACATCCAATAGGCCATGAAAATTATTTTTCAGGCAAGCTCTCAGTGGTGGAAGATGCATCCAAACCTGCTTAAATTATCCTCTTACATTAAAAAAATATGTTTATATTCACCAAGGCAGGGGGAGCAAGAGGGAGGGAGGGAGGGAGAAGATACAGAACATTTGTAGGGGTGTTACCAGCTCCCTTGCCCTGCAATTTGGCCACGCTTTGAGAGGAGAGGCCAAGGCTCCACTCCCTCTTTGAAGAGTGTGCCAGGTATTCAGTGATGTATCAATTGACTGATAACCACTGAGGGATGTTTCTCCCATAAAATACAAAGGGGTCAAGGTGATATTCCTGCAAAAGTTACACAGAGCTATGGGAGGCATTAATATATTTTTTGAATTTTCGGTAGGTCTTGCTTGAACAAATTTGAAGGCTGGCATTGGGTCTTGAGCCTTATTAGTTGGGCAAGGCACATTCCTTAAGACAGATAGTTCATGCAACAATTTCTGTAGTATGGGATGGTCTAAACTCTTCCCTATTTTGATCATTGGCCCAATTCCAGATAAAGCATAAATATGGAATTCCCTAGCTTCCGTTCATGCTCCTAAATTATTTTTAAAAATACTCCCAATGAAATAGAACACACAACTTTGATTTGGATTGTAAAAGAAAAATAATTTAGCTTTAAAATGTGAGATAAGGGTACTAGTCTCTAATTCTCCACTGAAGTGAAAAAAAAAAAATCATATGCAACTTAAGTGGATGTGTTGAACATTTTAGAAAGCCCAAAAAGAATTAGGGCATCCAGGACTCAATTTTAAAAAGGCTTTTGTTTCTTGCTGATGAATATTTCTTCTATAAGAGTGTTTGCTTACAAAATGCAGGATTAAATTAGGAAGGGCTTGAGGACTGAATGTAGCCCCTCCATTGTCTAACCAGATTTGTATCCTTGTTGCACGGACACCATACTGGAGGGCAGTTGTGGGTTTATGCTCTTAAGAAGTTCAACAGAGGGATCACAGGCTCTAGCTTCTTAAATTCTTGTTGGTGTAAATTAATGAAAAATATTCTTCCTTTTAGAAGCAATCTCAGTCATAACAGGCCCCCAGAGTAGTCATTGTATTAAAGAATATGGGAAAATAAGATGGGGTTACAAACTGAAGGTGCTGCTCTAACATCAAGCAGTCCAGTCCCTAAATATGAAAAGCTCCACTGCGGATGCCTCAGTGACTTCAGAACTTCTGTTCTCTGTCCATGTGACTGGAATTTTTTCCCCCCCTACTTCTTAGTCTATATGTATTTGTGGTTAATCCAGTTGGATTTGAAATTCAAATGTCTTCTCATCACATGGAAGAAACTTGTATCTGATATGGTTGAACAAAGATGCATCACTGTAGTGTGTCTCTGAATCTGTGTGTCTTCTGGAGACTCTGGTTGTGGCCCAAAAGAAAATACAGGGAAAACCTGATGGACACAGAGCCCAGCTTTTGGGCTCAGCAAAATCAGCAGCTATTTGCAATGACAGTAGCAAACAAGCCTCTTCCTCCTCGCACCAGGACGCTGACACATGTGGTCACTGCTGGAAGCTAATCCACCCAATATTGATGCTTAATATTCAAAAGATTAAGATTATTCATAGATGGTACTGAAAAGAGGGGTTTGAAGAAATCTTAAAAGTTTTTGAGTATCTAGGCTAAATCTCTGCTGGACCACAAAGCCCATATCAATCCTATTTTACCCAGAGGAAAAAGGAGGCTGTTATGAGATGTATTGGTTGTGTACAGATATCTGAGAGAATTGTCTTCCTCTCTAGTTACTCACAAAGGCCTTGCTAGTTTTTTATGCCAGATAACACCTTGCTGAGTGTATCCACCATACACTATCAGGAGTAACGTATTCCTCCCACCAACTCCTATTTATATTGCCAGTTGCCCTTTGGATTCAACAGAGCTTTCTGAGCAGTTAAACTCCACACAACATATGGGTAACACTCTGCCAAACTATACGTGTTCACAGAGTGATTTACTGGGAGAGGATTGCCAGTGTGTGACTCTGGCAGATTTGCACTTTTCCACAAAACCACCTGTGAAACCAGAACAAGCAAGGCCAATACAAGTGCATTGCTGCCCAGTTGTGTCTCTGCTGGGAGCTTGTGCCAGTGCTGAGGCTGGGCAGCAGTTGAGCTAAAGGCCATCTATTCTCTAATAGACAACTGTTTTTGGATCCATATGCAACCCTGAAAAACTTGGCAGTGATGATGTAGTCTGGGTTCTCACCAATCTGTTTGACAAAGCCCTGTGACTCCTGAGTACCTGGGGGTAGATACTGCAGAGGCAGATTCAGCTGCTTGTTCCAAATAGAGAGTTTCTGTTGTAAGAATTCTTCCTTTTGCAGTTCTTGTGGGGCTGGCAACACCTCTAATTCAGTGGCTGCTTTTCCTCTTACTTAATTTCCTCAGTCAGTTTTAGGAAACCTTCTGTGACCATGAAGAAACCAGCCCTGCTAATATTCAGGGTTTAGGAGCTTAGATTCCCTGTGCTGACTATGATTCCTCCCAGTTATGATCTCCTTGGAACAGCAATAGTGCTTGTCTAAGTAATGCCTCTGTTCCGTATGCCATGACCCATTTTAGCAGTTTGTAAGTTGACCACAGCTGAGATTCAAAGTGGGCTATGAGATAGGGTAGGCATGATTGCACTACTGAGAGCAGGTTCCAGGAAGGAGACAGGTGGTTTAATTAATTGTATCTGTACCAGCTTCCCAGTGAGAGATTTTTTGGAACTGAGTTTCTTGCCTTGCTCAAAGAAGGTAGTAACTAAACAGATACATTTCACTCAAGGCCCTGCAAATTTCTGTCCCTAGCTAGTGGCTACCCATTTGGTTTCTCAAGGGCAGATGCAGGGTATTTACAACTGTCTTGAAGGCTCTAGGTGAAATCAGTCAGAAATACTGACCATACTGGAGACCAACAGAAAACAAAAAGTGTCAATTCAGGAAAATATTTAGGCTGAATGTGATCTAACCTCTTCCACGTTTCTTAGACTAAACAAAATACTGGGAATAGTGCAGGGGATGATTTACAGGGATCTGTAGTTCTTATGAAGTCTCCCTGTGAAATTACTCATAACACATAAACTAACATGGTTAGTTATAAAAACTGCTCTTTGTACAGTCTCCTGAACATGCTTAGTTTGTCAACAAGCTGATTCATCAAGGTGACTGCTGCTTCTCCCACTCCAAGAACACACAGCATGATTGAAATCATGAGGATGCAGCTGTGGCTCCAGACCTACACTGTTTATAAGCTTGACCCCTCTTGTACAACTATGCCACTGTTCATGTGACAGGATTCCTGCAGTGAAAGCCTCTTTGGAAGGTACCTATTCCTGCATGTCACCTGCAGTGGGATGGGTGTACTACTGCACAAGGAGGACAAAGCAGTAAATCTGTAGTAGCTCATAAATAGAGCTGAAATATCTGCATTGTGCTTTCAACTTCACAGTCAAGTGCTATCTAACTGTCCTTGAACACACAAATGAAAGTATAATTATCTGTTATTAACACATCTTACTGTGGAATCTTTTATAGGAAATGCAAACATGTTGAAACACTGTAACACTGTGTCCAGAGAAGTACTATGAATTTTTAGTAAGAGGTAAAACAATCATTCATGATGTATGATGAAAGTAGCACAAACCCTGTGGGGGTTTTTTTCCAGGGGATGGAGCAAATGATCTTTTAAAGCTCTTAGCCTTTTTCCTGTGATTTTCTGACTTAAATCAATGAAAAATTTTAATTTACAATTATTTATACATCCTCCACTTTTACCTGCAAGTATTGGAGAGCTCTAGAAGGGGCTGGCTGGTGTTTGCCGAGTCCCCATGGAGCCAGCAGGTGTCATCACAACTTTTAGTTCTCAGATGGGAAGAAGGATAATTTTGTGTGTTTGGACAGCTGCTCTTCTCTGTGCTTTACTGAGTTTGTGTCATGAGACAGGACTTAAGCAGGCAGGAGACACAAACTTTAAAAAAATGGCACTGGCAGATATTTCTGTTCTCCAGGGAGAGCATCTCAAAGTTTCCCCAGTAGATGTGAAATGCAAGTGCATTTCTATTTTAAATTCCTGGAAAAATTTCAATTTGAAAGGCAGGAATTACAAAGTGTGTAAGAGATTGGTATGTCTAAGGGAAAAAAAACCCCTTTTTGTTGCACCTTCAGAATAGCAGAAAATTTTACAATCAGTAACTTCTGATGACCTGAACTTGAAATATGATCTATTTGCCCACTATTTCTTATCCAAATTCCATATTTACATGCACTGCACATGCATCTCCTTACTGCTGTGATAATCTATCTAAGCTCCTGGGACTTGAGGTGTTTGACTGTCTGGCCTGAAGCAATTACGTGATGTAATGAAGAAATCTCTGCCCATTGGCCTCTGTAGCAGACATGCAAAAGGTGCCCTCTGGCACTTGTGAAATGTGCTGAGGGTTACTAAGCACCAAATGAGTGCAAGTTAGTGCTACCTGCATTGTCCAGAGTGACTGGCAAAGAGCTCTGCATTGTGGGGTTGGGTACTTGTGTTTCTTAGGGTTTTTTCCATTTGAACAGAAATATCACTGCAGTAACCTGCTGCAGGCCTGGCACTGAGCGTGCTCTGCCTGTGGAGGATGCATGGACAGGATATTCAAAAGCAACTCTTCTTCCTCAAGAAAGTTTGTACCCACCTGGCTGTGCTCTCATGGAGTATTTAAGCAGGAATTAGTTTTCATAAAGGACTTGGTGTCTTTGTTTAAGCTGCTCCAGCACTTTAAACTACCTGTTCTTCCATGAGACATGTCTGTGCCTCTGCGGTTCTAGTCATTTCTACATGCTGGTCTGTGACCAGGCCCTTCCTGAGGTTTTTAAAGACAGCATCTGAGTTGTGATCTATGTATCTATGTTTTGAAGACAGGATCTACAGTATCTGCATGTCCATTGTTTCTTTCTCATAAGGAAATCTATTCAGACAGTGAAATAATTAAGTGCACAGCACCACTGTCTATGGGCTGTATAGGTACTCAGTTATGGCTTTCTTTATGTTTCATATGAAGATTGCATTTAATATGTGGGCAATGCCAGATGTGAGGTGTTAATTTTTCACTTCCCTTGATTTAGGTGCTAATGTCACTTAGCAACCTTACTCATCTTTGAAATGGAACTTCTTAAGGATGCACATACATTGCTAGTGAGAATATAATTTATATTGGAAAAAAATGGCAAATGGAGCAAATGTATGAACTGCTTTCAGTCCTGATGGAAACCAGGTGCTAAGTTTAAAGCTCTTTTGAGAGGTTTCTTTTAGGCCACTACAGAACTGCTCTTCCCAGTTCCTGGCATTTTCTGGTTAAAATGCCATCTAACTCTGAACTTTGAGTCAGTAAATTTTCAGCTTGGGTTTTTTGAGATTTAGGTTATGTTTTCTTTATCTTATTCTCTCTCTCACCTTCTCTCAATTGCATTTAATATATTTTGAAAGCATTCTTTTTTTCCATCTACTGTGACAAAATGATAAAGGTCTGAAACATACCAAATTCATGAAGCTGAATGACCTGATGCTGGGCAGACACTTTTACAGCCTGTACTGTGGGAGGAAGTGGTGAGCTCATCTTTGCCAGACATCAGATAATCCACATCAGAGAAGTTATGGAAACCAGGTTTCACTGAATCTGCACACCAGATAACTCTTTGTATGTACCAAAAAAGTGCCAATACTTTTCCTTTCAGATGCTTATTTTTATGCTGGTAAATTAATCCCATCAATGTGTCACAGGTAGATAAAATCTTAATATTCACTTCCAGGATAAAAAAGAATAGTGAAATAAATCAATGATTAACAGTTTTTATGTAAGTATTCATTCCTATAGGATGATAAGACAGCTGGAAGGAGAAGAAAAGGACAATCAAGGTTGCAGAAAGCTGAGACTTTATTGAACAGAGCTCAGAAAAAGTAACCTTGTAGGCACTCAAAACCTGGCCGAAGATTCCATCAATCCATCAATCCATTTGAGATGTTTCTTGGCTAGTAGTAGCACATTCTCACATGGCTGGCATGGACAGGGCAGTCTCTCAGTGAACCCTCTGGGTTCACTTGGAGTAGGAAGTTGTGTTCCCACAGGATGTGGTCCATGGGTCACCTTAAAGCACCTTCGCTGTCAGGACCCTGGTGCCGATTCAGCTGTAGGTTGGTCTCGCTTTTCTGTGCTACAGTCATAACTACAATATCAGCACTGTTCTCTATGCCTTTTCTTGGAAAGATTCCTAGCCTCCTACACTCAGGATTTTGTGCCAAACTGAAGCATTTAAAAGCCTATAATACACTGTATTATATATTCCTTTAAAGAGATGGTATCTCCACTGTGGGAGCAGTCTTACTTCAGACACTTCCTGGGGTTGTGGCCAGATCAGAATAAGTGACTAAACACATCCAAGATATCCTTCTTACCTCCCAGAAGGCCTCATCTAGCATCTTTATTTGTTCCCTCTTAGGCATTTTTGATTGAAAGCACCTATTTTGCTCCCTATATAATGAAACAATTTTTGGATCCCACTAAAGTTGCTCTATAGTAAATGATAGTAACCTTGGTCAGCATGTGATTATAGAATGAATGCAAGATTTATGCATCATATAATTTACTTTTGATGGAGGTATTCATTTTTCTTTTTGGCATTGTAATGAGCATGGAAGCATTTGCATTGACAGGAGGTTTAAATTACATGCCACCACCCATTCTTCTTCAGTGAGCAGTGGTGTCTTCAAGTTCCAGTCACTGTCCTTCTAAAGGACAGCCAGTCCTGTGGTCAGACTTCTTGTCAGCCAACATTTCTGTTCAGTAGAAGATAAGCGTAGGGTGAATATGAAATTTCAGCTACATTTTATTGAGCAAGTGGCTATATTTAACAAGACTTTGTTCTCTCTGACCAAAAAGCAAACAAGTGCCCTTGTGAACACACAGAACAGTGATAGCAAAGAACTGAGGACTCTATCAAGGGACTGTAAGAGAACAGGCTTTTTAACACCATGGTTCATAGAGTTGCCACCCAAACCTGTATCCTCTGCTTGACTGTAGTTATCTTGCAGCTTAGGCACAACGTAGCCATAGTGGGAGTTGGAAGATCTGAGCTTGGACATAAAGATGCTCCCATTCTAAAGGAAGAACATTGTCATTGCACCTACTTTGATGCTTATGGGAGGTCGGACCCAATGATAATCCACCCTGACTGCTGTCCCTGTAGGTTGGTCTGTCAAACATCTTTGCTTTTAACCTTCTGCAGACATTCTGTCTCAACTCCTTCTTAGACTTGTGTACGAGTAATGTGGATGGTGTGTGACAATGTGCTCAGATGCTCAGCCTCTTGCTCTTGTGTACCAGATCAAATTGCTCCTCCCAGGTAATGTGTAACAGGATGGGCTGCAGCAGATCAGGAGCATGAAATAGAACATAAAAAATAGAGAATTGATGTTCTTCATATGAAAAAGAAACATATAAGATGCATACAGTTCCAATATTAAGGGGAGAAAAACTACCAGTGCTTTCTGTGTGGATGTTTTATTGTTATATCAGTACATTTTAGCTGACATAGGGCTGTTTACCTGAGGAAATAATGCAGTAGAACTGTGATGGGAAAGTGTTACTATCCTAAATCCTTATGTGAACTTCTGTTCTAGAATGAGTGACTTCTTGGGTGAGCTTAAACTCTTAAATTCTTCAGCAAATGACAAATAAAAAAAGATTTCTTATGTCAGAAGTTTCTGTACAGAAAATTTTCAGTCTAGAACTATTTTAAACCAATCCTTTAGATCAGAGCAGAACCTTGGTTTTGTATGCATCTAGTGCAATGGAAGATGGAATGATTCAGCACATCACTGAAGATAATTTTGGGAAATTGATTTAACTCTTTCTGCCTTTTTGACCAAAATTCAGTATGTGAAGCCTTGCAAAACTCACAGCTTCCACTGCTAGCTAGCACCACAGGATTAGGTCTGTTGTCCCTCTGTGGCTGCGTGACTCCCATGCTCAGCTGGCTTACACAGCAGCTCTTACTCTTGGCATGCCCAGACCTGCAATGGTGTTTTGAGTTCTCAGTGAGGGCTGAGCCAGTGGGAGACTCCCTGTAGGAGCAATTACACCAATACAGCTGTGCCTGTAGCACTACAGCTCATGCTGCTCAGGGGAAGTGGCATAAAGTCTCTGTATGAGACAGTGGTATGATGACATAACTCCATAACTTCACTGAGCAGGCCGTGGGTTTAACTGCCCTTGCTCATTCAAGGACCACTTTAGTAATTAATTATGCACATGCTGCAGTTTATGTTGGTAGCAGTGTGACTACTTCAAGTAGATGTGATAGATTCAGCTGCTAAGACCAGTCCACAGCATGATACTGAAAGCCTGCAAGCAAACAAGCTCTAACAGATGAGGCTGCAAAAGCAAAAGTTGAAGCCAGGCTAGAAATTTTGTCCTAAGCACACATGAAATGCAAATGCCTCATCTTTTTTTCAGTTTTGCTGAGAAGAAAAATGAGCTGTGCAATGGAGTCTTTGCCTAGACTTTTATCTCCTAGTTTAAAATCAAGCAATAAGGAGTCAGGGTGGAAGAACAATGCAAAGTCAGCATGCTCACTGCAAAGCAAACATGAGCGTTATCTTAAATTTGCCCTGAGAGAGCAAAAACTAAAGGTATAAGCTAGCAAAGCATTTTCTCATAGAATCTCCTCTGTGCACTGAGAGTGCCTTAACCACCATCTCCTTCAGAGTAATTTGATTTAATTATACTAACAGTGGTCAACATTTTGATGTCCCCAAACCATACAGTAAAGATCAGTGTGTGTCAGTGTGAGCAAGCGTATCTGTGTGTGGGTGCATCTGTAGGAAAGAAATAGGACACTGAGCCTGAGTGCCAGGGCTTGAACAAACAGTTGCAGAGGTGGGAGGACCTGCCTGGACTTTGTCTCTTTGTCCATTAGCCAGGAATGGACAGGAATGGTGCTCAGGAGTGGTGGCAAATTGCAGTCACCCTGAGAGCAGATCTTGGGAAAGAATCTGAGAAGACAGCATGCCTTGCTGGAGCATAGCCCATCTAGGGAGCCCTGCTGGCATGTCAAGCAGCCCCAGAACTGCTCTGTGGCGTGGGAAACAGCCAGAAGGGAGCAGAGTCCTAAACTCCACTGTTGCTTTTGTCATCTCAACAGTAATGCATTTGAGCTGGGGAGAAATTTGTATTATAAAGTGTTTTCATCACAGTCTCCCAGTAATCTCAAAAATATCCAGATTTTGTGCTGTCTTGATGCGTGGCTTTTTTCACTTTCCCAGCTGCATGAAGTGTGAGACTCATCTCCTCCTGATGCACTTGGGGAGCTGTTTACCCTGTGTTGGTAAACGGAACCTGCATTGGTTACAATATGATATACATGGTGGGCAGAGCTAAGCTGAAACAAAATGCACTGGCTGTCTTCAAGTGTCTATTATTGAATCTGCAGTGGTAAGGTGATCTCACTGTCATATCCTAAAAAATTGTGGGTTGCTTGTGTCACATTAAAGGGGACATTTGGAAATTGGTGGTTTTTTCTGCAGAGGAGATCATGCCTACAAATATGGCAGCAAGAACACACTCCTGACTTCAGACTTCCAATTCCATGGAAATCTTTCTTTTCCCTCCCCTGCCCCTGTCTGTGCTACCCAAGGAAGGACAGCACACTCAGAGACACCCGATGGATGACACTGGGGTTCTGTACCGTGGTCAGTGCCTCTCTGCCTGGCAGTGAGGCTGAGAGCTACAACCCCAAGGCTCCTCTCACCTGAACTCCTGTTTATTATCAGCCCCCACTGTAGGGATATCCCCATTTTCTCTGCCTGAGTGGCCTCACGTGTGGCCAGGCTGAGCCCCACCACTGCCAATTCTGGTGGCCATGGGCAGAAGCACAGCAAGATAACATCCTGTGCTAAAGAGGCTGAGCTTTTCTGCAGCTTAAACACACCAGCTTAAACTTTGCATTTATATTTTACTAAAGTCTGGAATCATTAAGAAGTTTTTCTTCTGCAACCAAAGGACACAAACTTGACAAAGAAACATGCACACAAAATCTGCCTGAGTCAGGCAGGTTTTCTTGGCTGATGCTGCTGGGCTCTGTGGGATGGCATCACCTCACTGGCCAGCAGGACAGGCTGAGCTCATTTCCACATCAGAGCCACTCCAGTAGTGTGTCTTTTCCCCATGACTATATAATGGACTCAGGATATATTTTGAGAATACTGAAAATTAAATCCCCCAAGAAATAAAATTAAATTAAAAATAAAATAAAATAAAATAAATAAAATATAAATCCCCAAAGCTTTTGTTAAAGTTTTAAGTGTTATACAATTATTAAGTCATGCTAGACTTTTACCTGTGGCCAAACATGTTAAATTGATTAAACAGTTATTTCCCATGCTTTGAAACCAGCTATTTCAACACAGCAGGTCGTCTGATAATCTCTCAGCTGCACCATTTACCAGGCAAATAGCTTCTCTGTGTAAACTAACATAGCCAACCCAGGGATATAAAATAATGGATAGAACTAGATCAAGCTGTAATATAAGTGCTTCAAATTACATCCAAATAGCCTAGGGAGCAATGACAAACAAAACCAGATTCTCACACTTGTCTCCTGCAACCAATAACCTGCACAACCACATTCACATGTGGCCTGCAACAAGGTGTCCTGAAAAATGCTGGCTGTTTTCAGTGCCCCAACACCAACAACGCTGGATGTTTCAGCATCAGTTCTGGTCAGAGGCTGAGAACTCTGACACATATGAAGGAGCACACGGGTTTTGCCACAGCAACTTCTGAGTTGCTGTCACAGGACTGACAGTCATTTACAGCTGTGAAGATTTGTTTTAAAATAGTTTTTCCATGTCACCATGAAGACAGCAACCTACTAGAGTTTTTAGCTGTGATTTCATCTGTTCTCAGTGAGCTGCTCTCCTTTGTCAATGAGTAGAGGCATGCTGATGCCTTCCATTAATCTGTAGCTGACTGCTTCAGCTCCTGAAGATGAGACAGAATAAATTATGATGACATTTTATTTCTTGTAGCTATCTAGGGGGGAAAAAAAAGGTGCTTTTGGTCAAGTTGCTAAACATCTAGTGACTGAATAACAGAGTATCAGTATAACAGATAAGATAAGGAGGCATAGAAAAAGGAGTCCTACTGATGCCTGTTGTACTGCTTTCTTCAGTTTCTGGACTAATTAAGAAAGCAGTGTGAAATTCTGTCTGTGGGACAGATCTCCTCAGCAGAGCTCTGTGCCTGTTAGCCCTAGAGCAGTCACCCAGAAGGTCCCTGGGCTGTGGGTGCCCCCTTGCCCCTCCGTGATGTGGCCCTTTGCCAGCCTTTCTCATGGTCTTGCTGCCCAGCTGTGGGGCAGAGCTGAATGTCCCCTGGCCCAAGAGGCCCAAGAGGCTCCCTTGGTGGGAGGGCAGGCCAGGGGAGGGTCTTTGGGGGAAAATTGGGACTGCCACCCAGGGCTGGCTCGTTGCCTCCGATTCCTCTTCCCCCTGTTGCACCAGCTTTTGCCTTTTGTCCAACATTGATCCACAAGCATTTGGCAGAGCTCACTGACTGACTACAAAAGGGTGTTTTGGGGGGATGTTTTCTTTCCAAAACATCAGTTCTTCATCTACCATCAGCCTAAGGAAAGGGATGGCCACACCCTTGCCAGGAGGAGTAAAAGGGGCAGATGTAACCTCTGTGGTCTGGGCCTGCTTGGGATCACTGTCAAACATTTGCTCACCTGTTCTTGCCCTTGATTTTCTTTGATGTTTCACAGGTCCACAGTACACTTGGACACAGGACCTGTGCTGTGTTTCACATACACTGTGTACTCAATCTCTGTTCTTGTAGTTACTTGTTATGCCCCAAACTGTTTTCACCCATCTCCCAGGTCTGTAAAACTTTGATGACCAGTGACTGAGCACTGGTGAGATGATTTTAACTCTAAGGCGCCCAATATCAATCATCCTCTGCTTGTACTCTCCAGTCCCCTGCTATCATTGTCTGTATGCCTTCATTTTTCATTCTAGGGCCACAGACACTTCATTCTATGCAGAAGAACTCCTTGTTCTAAATATCTCCTGGTTACATAAATATTTCTGCACAATCATAAAACAGGGAAGGAATCCCAGTTGCTGGATAGTTACTGTTACAAACAATGTAGCTAAAACAAAACCCTAGGCAGGCCTGGACAGGTCCAAGCAAAGCCTGGCAAGTGCAGAGAACCAAGGCCCGTGCCCTTAGTTTAACAGAAAGCAGGCCACTGCATTACAAGCAACAGCAACAATGCTGTATTTGCAAAGTTAGAGCTATACTGACTTGGGTCTTTCCTCTTGATGAGCAAGAGCTATCAGATCACACCTGCCTGAAGAGTAAAGAGGGAGTTTTTCCCTTGATTCCCCTTTGTAGGGAGGCTGAAGAGTGTGGGGTGGGACGTGAGGAGACTTTTGTTTCCCTTCCTCCAGGAACAGCCTTAGTGATGGTGAGAAAAGTGCAAACCCCTAAACGCCTGCATCAAGTGTGCGAGCCCGGGAGGCTGTTGCAGTTTTGGGATGGGCTATTTGGAGCCCTTGGAGGCTGGGCCGGTGGCGCTGCCGTGCTGCAGCCAGTGAAACAGGACTGGCACCTGGCCAAGAGACAAGCAGATCACAGAAACCTGGGATCAAGCACTGCTGTGAGTTCTACCTGACACTCGATAGCTGTGTCAGCTGTTTCTATGGCTAATGAACCTGATCATTAACTGGCCCTGAGATGTCTCTCTGGCTCATTTATATTCCCACATTGCCCATCCCAGCAAATGGCAATAGCCTAGTGCCCTGAAGCCCTGCCTTTCTGCCTAGCTTTCCTCACTGTGCTGTAAATGCCCTCGAGATGTTCTGTGGAAGGCAGGGACCCCTGTTTATTCCTGCCCTCCATTTTTTGGGAAGGAGAGAGGAGGACCCGCTGGCGGAGCAGGCGCCGCAGCTGAGCCGGCAGCATTCCCTCCTGCACGAACAAACGGCGCCGGCGAGTGGGAGGGACGAAATGTGGGTCTGCAGGAGGGAGAGTGGGAGGCTGTGAAAAAGAGCTGGTCCGGAGAGGAAATGAGAAGAATGAGGGTAATCAGGAAAACCTGTTTTGTTGCTTGCAGCGACGAGAGCAGGATTAAGAGTGCAGGACTTGGTGGATGGGGTGGCGCGGGGGGAATGATGAAAAGGGGCCAAGCAGCAAACAGCGCAGCGCAGCGCAGCATGGATGTAGGCAGGGAACAAGCTGTCTGCTGCTCTTTTGTGCTAAGTGTGGTGCCTGCCTCTTCTTAACACCGTCTCTGGCAAATCCTGCAGTGGAAAATCACAGCGTGATGTCGATACAGCAGGAGCTATTGCCTGATGGAGCCAGCCTAGCAAAGGCTCCTGGACGCCGCTGCTGACTGACAGGAATCCCCCGTGGGGACGGCAGACACCCCTCCTCACACCGCTTTGTCCTCCCATGGCCGGCACCACTGATTGTCCCTGTAACCTCCCCAACACCTTTTACAGACACAGAGAGATCGTGTAAGAGATGCAGTGAGAGGAGAAGCACAAACTGTGAAGTGCCAGCTCTCGGCAGCAGCATAGCTGCTCCTGTGCCTTCCTCCTACTGCCCTGTGGGCTCTTCTTCCTGGAATACGTGAGGAAAACAGAATTCCAGCATCCTGCTTGTGAAGGGGACACATCTGTGAGGACACCAAGGCACTGAGGGTAGGAAAGGAAGGAATCTCCTTCCAAAAATAAGGATTAACAGACCGCAAAAGCTGATTTCGCTTATGTGGGAAATTCTCTTCATCTTCAAATCTCTCCCAGAACCACACAGGGACAACTTTCCTCCTACTATGCTGTATTTCTGTGTTTATGTCTTCATCCACTGCAAAGTGGTTTACAACAGAGCAAGCAATATTTAATTCATCTGTGGCCTCTGTTTCTTCTACTCTTGATGTAAACTGAGAATCACCCTACTAAAATCAATTATTTCCATTTTTCAACTGCAACTCTAGGGAATTCAATAAATAACCAAGGATCTCACCTCTTTGAGCTCTCTACCCTCTAAAGGTTTTCCTGTCGCTTTGCTGGATGCCCACTGCTTAACAGCAATTAACAGTAAGGGTGATAACAACTGAGACTGACCCCACTGAGGCTGCACCCTGCAACTGTATTTATAGGAGATGAAAATCCTGCAGTCAGGTAGGGTACCTTGTTAATTACTCTTGTGTGGGTGTTGGGCCACAAAGCCACCCAAAGAGATGGATGAGTATGCAGGAATGTGCCAAAAAAGTACATGCACTTCTGACAGTGTGACTCCTGCCTTTGATGCAATGAGTTGTTGACATATTCATCTATACTGAGACTGTATTTAATCAAAAAAACCCATCAACCATTGTGTTAACACAGAGCAGAAAGGGGGCTTTCCTTTAGACTGCAGTAGGGGACAGAAGGCTTTGCACCACACTAATAAAATCACACTTGCTCTTAATTTCGCAGAGGGCACACAAGACCTTGCTGAGGTTGTGTTTGCCTCCCAAGCCATTTGACTCTTCCCAGCATGATTGCCATGGACATGACACCATTTCATCTCTTCCCAAACCTCACAGCTTTAGGGCAAACAGGGCCAATTGTTCTTCTTCTGATACCAATTGCCAAGCAAGTCCATTGAAGGTGGTTTCCAGCCAGCCTTCAAACTGCCCTTTGTTCTACCTAGGTGCCTGTCACCCCTACCTAGGTCAGATGATTTGCTTATTGCATGCTCCTTACTTAAATTTTTGGCTGTAAAGGGACAAAAGCATTTGAAAAATCTCTAATTTTCCAGAATCTCCTTACAAATCTCATAGGACAGTATGCTTGTGTAATTGCTATCCAAATACCTCACCCTCCCATTCACCTACGTCCTCCTTCTCACCACTGAGGGATACATGTGTGAGAAGTCAGTAACTCCATCTACATCTGTTAAATTGGTAACATGTGGTGGAAATCTTCAGATTCAAGGCAGAGTTGATCCTCCTGTTCTCTTTTACGCTGCAATAAACGCAGGAAGATTTGCTGCTAGATTGATACGAAGAATGATAAAATGTTTCTAATATAGAAAGCTGTTGAAGCCAGCTTTTCACATTCCCAGAGCTGTCTCCATTAGAAGCTTCAGGTTTCTGTGACCCTGCAGTGTTGATCCAACTGTTCCCATGTCAGTGGGTGAATTTCAACCACTTCTGCTTGCTTTGCAAGAATGTTCATAATTTTACCTGCTGACTACCTTGTATTAAGCAGGAGTCTTCCATTGTAATATAAGCACTTCTTTCCAAATGCTGGCAAAGCTTAGGTCTTTCTTTATCATCCAGTCAGGTAAAAAAGGCATTCTTTTCTAGCTGAACTAAAATAATTTCTTCCTTTCTCTTCAGCAAGTGTTTTGGTCAATATCAATAGTTTTTGATGATAAAATAAAAGCTGTTACTAACAAAGAACCATATATGAGTTGGTACAAATGGAAATAAATTATGTCATGCATTTTCACATCTTTAATTAGTAGTAACAAACAAAATTCACATGTCACTTCAGCTAGTGATAGTTGGGTTAATTATTTTTCCTATGAACAGTGTACTGTTTGTATCTCTATCGAAAATCAGCATGAGGAAGGGATGGCTGAATTCAATGGTTGGAGGAAAAGACACTGGCATGATTTCAATAGTAGTTACTGCTGCTGCCTCAGTACCTGTCTCATCAACATCCAGAGAAGCCTTGTGGACAACCTAGGAAAGAGGAAAACAGAGTCACTCTGGGCAGTCAACAGCCTCTTGAGAAATGAATCAGAGTCCTTTTAAAGCAGCCCTCCTTTGAGGGATACACTGAGAAGTGAGTAGAGGCAGAAGAGCTGTATTGTTGTAGTCATGGCTGCTTAAGTGAGGGTTGGGATGGAGCTATGGAAGTCTCCTAAAAACCCAAAATATTGGATGAAGGATAGAGCCTCCACCTTTAATTGTCTGCACCTCCAAAACTGGGTCTCCAGGATGAGAAGGATAGGTTTTGCTGTGCCTGGGAGCATTAGTGGTTTTCCTTGAGGAGTCAGGGATTGATGCTCCTCTCATGTTTCAGATACTGCTGAAAAATCTTGGCCAATACTAGTCCTGGAAAAAAACAGAGATGAAGCAATCTAATCTGATCTCCAGTGTCACCAAGGGCCAACCTCCTTTTGTAAGCTTGCAGGGCCTGGGTGACAAGCTGCAGGCAAGTTGGGAAACTGGGAGCTGTATATACCTGGTGTTTCTGGATCCTACCACTGATGGATTTTCCTGCGTGTTTGGGAAAGAAAGGAAAGAGACAACAGCCACAGACTTACTTTGGAAACTGTCAGCTCTGGGGTGCCAGTGATGCCAGAGAGATCTGCCTTGTTGGTGAACACATCCACAATTCCCATCTTCTTAAGGGTGTTACTTATTTCATAGCTCCCAGAAATAGAAAATCTGGGGAAGTAGAGTTTCATAAAGCTAGGTAGAAGAGAAACATAGAGGGTGGTGAGAAGGATTTTTCCCAACAATATAAATGATTATGAGAAATTTGTTTAATTTGCGTGAATGTCAAATCCCAGGGGTTTGGAGTCTGAATGTACAGTGAGCACTAATTCAATTGCTGATGATTCTCATGGTGATTCTTGATCATAATAATAGCAGTCATAATGGTATTTACCTGGTGTTTTGTTTCAGGTAAGCTGAGAGCACTCTGCTAAGTAGAACAGTAACAAGACTCCCTCTTCATAGGCAGAGATGAGGGATTACCCATGTTACTCAGAAAGGTAGAGAGCTGATGAGAAGTCCTGTCAAAGTCTGTTTGAGGAGAAGTGTGGCAGATCCCAGCATTTCAAATCAAAGAAGTATTTTTGGCATAACTGGGGCATTTGCCATGGCCCCAGGAAAGGTCTGTTCCCTGCTGCCTGCACGTTTGGATTCCATGTCCTCTAATTGCCTTCCTCCTCTGGGCTGGCCATGATCAAGTTTGCCTTTGACTGTGATCTCTCTGTAGGCAGCTCCTGCTTAGTGTGCTTTTTGTTGGATTTCTTTTCATGACCTGTCCAGGGATCCTCAGAGCATCCAAGTCACCCACAGCAGTGGTCACCCTTTAGGTGGCTCAAGTCTTTTGCTGCCTTGCCCAGCAACAGCTTGGGCTGAATATTGAATAGCAAAACAGATGGGCGCAAACTGCAGTGCTGTAGCCCTCATGTGATACTGCCCAGTCTCAAGAAGAGGATGGGACCAAGGGTATCAGCACTGGCAACAACAAAACAGTAGAACAGAAATTGCCATTTGGTTCTCACAGTTTCTCCCATGAATAACATATTCCTATATTGATCCTCAATGACCTTGCACTACAAATTCATTTAGATAAGGGTTTTCCTGATATTGCAGCTGAGAATGATACGTTTTTATTTTGATACTTAAGGTATCACATTATTAGCTCATATTCAATTTGCGACCCATTATGTTTTTACTAACTGTGCTGGTATTTCTGTGATGATGCACTGAGATATATGGGTGTGAACTGCACTTATTAGTTGTGAATTAGGGCATAGCTTGGTAAATTAAGCATGTATTAACTTGATATTACTCATCTACTGTTGCTAAGATCTCTCCCAGACAAACAAGGTTGTAAAGTGCATTAGCTGATGTTGGTGTCAATGGTTGAAGCTAACAGAAACTCATTAGATATTTATAGTTTCAAAACAAAATGCCAGAAAATCAGGGCATCCACAATTAATCACTTACTTGCCTGTTCTAACAACAACTGAATGCTGCAAGATAATTGTGTAGGACATATCGTGTCTGTAAGCAGCACTACAAACTGTGTAAGTTACGCTTCATTTAAGGTTCAGACTTATGCCTGAGTCAGAATGTACCAGTGACATAAGAGGAAAAACATACTAGCTGAAATCCCAGTATAGATGATTTGGCTTAAAATTGCAACCATTCCTCTCAGTCCATGGAGTATTTTAGAAACACCAGTCTAGGCTTGCTATTCCTTAGAGAGGAATAGGATGGTCTCTGCTTTGAGAGAGAGCAGCAAGTCACTCGGCCATCCACAAAAGAATAGTTAAATACCAACCAGTTGCAAGATTTTTACAACTAGAGCACACAAGCCAAAACCCATCCCCCCTCAGTTCCCAGAATCGCCACAATCATAGAGTTTGCATTGCCAAAAAGAAAAAATACTATAAATCAGGTGCCACTGCAGCTGACTGGCAGAAGATTACCTCTGGAAGAGATGGTCTGACCATTTCTGAATGGTTTCCTTATCCAGAGTTTGCTCTAACTGCTTCATTTTCCCTTTTGCTGGCAGAACCAGAAATGCAGTAGCACTCCCATTATAATGCAGCCGTACCACAGTGCATGACAGGTCCGCATCAAAATAGAAGTCAAATCTGCCCATCTGGTGCATCATAGGAACTTTCACAGTTGTTTCAGCATCCACAAAGAACTCCCTTTCTTCAGTATGCTCTGGTTTAAAAGGCTTTTCCCAGCTGCCTGATACAGAGAAGGAGAATTTAACTGAATAGCCCATCATGGACTGAATTTTTTATAGCTAGTAATAATATTCACGTATTTCTCCACATGTTAAATACAGAATTTTCAAACATAACACTTTAGAATGTGTATCACAGTAATGTAAGGATCTTTTTACCTGTTCAAGAGAGTGCACTGTATTCCACTTTCAATTTATGTTTCAGATGCCAGTAATGAAATAATTAGGTAGTTATTTTGTACCTACCACTGCTTTTCTGTTCAAGAGATCTAAATGGTCTTTCTGTAAACATCATCTGTGTACTCATATAATGCATGCAATTAATTTCTATTGACTTTAATCATAAGCCTCAATTTGTAGGTAAAAAAAATGTAGGATCTCATATCTGAGATCAGGTCAGGCTTAAAGGCACATCTAACCCACATCAGAAATGCACAGTGTTTCTGCTTTGTTCCTTAAAGTGTTTTCCCCTATTTGTCACTATCTCCTCCCATGTAAAAGTGTTAGTGTGCATGTATAAAGGACTCTGATAGAGTAAAAAAAGCAGATTAGGCTATTGAATCATACATAATTTAAAAAGAGGCATTAGGTCATAAGTAAGTCTCAGTGCCTTCACTGAAAATTAGAAGAATATGGGATAATTGGAGTTATGGTTGAACCCAGGAACACCAGCTCAGGCTACATGGAAGGCTATGGCTTGGAACAGACCTCCTGGAGCTGTCACAAAGAGGAACAAGACTGTGTAGCCTCCACCTGCCTCCACCTATGCCAAGAGAGGTCCTGTTACCTCTTCACCACCTCCACTATGCCATTATGGGGTCTTCTGGCCAGCAAAGAGCATTTGGAATTTTCTGCAGACCAGCTTTCAGTTGAGGTAGGCAACATTAGATTTGTTGATAAGAATGAATAGTGAGAATGTGAACCCTAGAGGAGACATACCTTTAAAGAAAACAAAGCTAGCCAGAAGCATTACAGTTTGTGGGTCCAAATCCTTTACCAAATCAGTAATTTTCCCATGTGTTTTACTCTCTGTATAATCATTGATCTGCTTTTCAGCTTCTGTGGGTTTGTTAAAGTCAGTTGTAAAAGCCTCTAGCTGATATAGAGCTTTGGCATCATCTGAAAAGCTTTCTAGGAGTTTCAGTTTCTCTGTTACAAAGATGGCATTCCCCATGTTGAGCTGGACTCCACCCTCAGGATGGTTCAGCATGTGGATTAGGTTGTGGAAGCCGTCATGGATCTCTTTCTCCTGAATCTCTGTAAGGTTGAAGCGGAGTCCTTCCAGGATCTGAGACCGTGTGGCTGATCTAGCCCCAAGGGCCAGCATTGCAAAGGCAGTGGAGATGCTCACAGGAGAGAAGAAAATGTTCTTACGGGGTGCCTCCTGTGTAACCTCCCTAAAAAACTGGAACGCAAAGTCAGCATTGTTTGGCACAAGTTTGAGGCAAGCAATCGCTTCATCTCCATGATGTATGTGATGTTTAGGGTCATTTGGATCATGTCCATCGTGGTCACTGGGTAGGAGCTCACTGTGGGCAACAGTGTGAAACCCAGCCAGTAGCAAACTTAGGTAGAGTGTGGTCTTCATTTTCTCTTATTAAAATCCTGTAGGAACAAAAAGGAGATGGTATTACTGAGGTAAGTAAATTAGTTATGTAGAAAGAGTTATTCTGTCATTACCACCACATTAAAAAGTCTTATCTCTTTCTTTTGTCCTCAGTTTCCGTGTTCTCCAGTTCTTGTCAGAAATTTTTTAAATTTTCCCAGGCCTCCTGGCAAGTCTCTGCCAACTTTCTGCCACCCCCACCCTGAATACCTGCAAAGACAAAATTCAGGATTAGTTGAATACATAGCACCCTCAGCAGGCTGGATAATGGAGCATATCCCATTAGAAAACACCTCTTGGCTAATTGCTGAAAGGCTGCAGTACCACTCTGCTTTTGACACTAGTGGTCTGAATAATTTCTTAAAAGTTCATCATAGAAGAAGTCTGGGTGTTTTGTGAGTTAGGGGAGAAAGAGGAAATTCATGCAATTGAGCAGCAATCAGTAGCTACATATAAACAGAATTTGAGTAAACAGGCAGGCAGGAGATCTTTTAAGTAAACTTTTGGTCAGATTGATAAGGTGTCCTATTTAAAGAAAGGAAAAATAATAGGGACTGTTCTTCAGTAGCAAACTAGATATAAACAGAGGTATATATACCTCTTCAAGGAATAGTTTGTTTGTTTTTTTCTAATAGAAATAATTGAATATTTTATATAAGAATCTGAAACAATGTGCTGTCCCTTCAACAAAAACATTGAATTGGGTTCATTTTCAGCACAGCAGCAGCAATCAATGCCATTAACAGAGAGCAAGGCCTTTTTTTATCAGCTGCTCCACTGGTCAAAGGGTGAAGCCTTTATCAATGTGTTACACTTGGCTGTGGCAGCCACATTCCATTGCAGAGCTGCACTGTATAGGCTCTTAAAAAGAGACCTTGGAAACTGGGATATGGGTGTCCCAATAGGCCTCATTTCTGAGGAGGAATCTAGGGCAAAGAAATGGTGCAAGAGTTGCACAGGGTTTGAGGAGATAATGAGCCAGATTTGCTAAAATTGTGCACAGAGAGACATATTACACCAATTGCACCTTTCATCTCTGGCATGACTCAACTTGAGAGACTCATCAGAAAGTGCTATGCTTATGGTCCTGCTTCCTCTATATCATCAGAGGGAGCAATTTGTATTAGTAGTTGAATATCCACTTACAGTTAGACTCATGAGAACAACAAAACATTTTCAAGCGATAATCAAATATTCAAACATTTACATGTTTGTTATGAGTAATTTTAAAAAGCAGGCCTATTTGCAATAACAGCAATACTGACAAGTGTAAGAACCATAGGGGTTGGGTTCTTGGTAGCTACATTTTTAATTACTGTACACAGTAATTTTAAATTATAGTTTGGTCCCTTCTTATTTTGACATTGAAATAATTCTTGATGTATCTAGATACTTGTAACTCAACACAAGAGCTCCAGTTCTGAGTTTTGAGAACTGCTATCAGTGAGCCAATGTGTTAGTCAGACTTTGAAAAGAAATCAGCTCCCAAACAAAAGCATTAGAGCTAAGCCTAATCTATTTCCACATATCCAGCAGAAGCTGCCTGTGGATAAATTATTTACTATGAACTATTTACTCAGCTGTAGTCATAATGTATTAAGAATAACATGAATACCGAAAAAGAGAAACATTTCATTTTAAACATAAGTTGCCACCTCTTCTCTATCTCATCACATTTAATATTTTTTACAAAATATGACACCTGATAGATAGGCTTTTCTATGTACGCCTCAAACTGCCAATTCTATTTATTTGGAATGCAAAGCAGAAAGGGATTTTAACTGACTTGACCTCAGAATTATGGTGAAAGGATATAGACTGGTTTTGCTGTAAGGGTTCTGTGAAATATTAGTTACAGTTTTCTGAAGGCAATTTTCCCTATCCTGATGTTTTTCTCTATGCAGTTACAACATGTTCGCATTTTGAGGTTAATTTATGTACTTTCATGGAATTAATTTCATTTTATTACAGCTCTGAATTCACAGATAATTAAATGCAATCTGAATCTGAATCACCCATCTGTTACTCAGTTCTGGCCAATCACAGTCAATTCTCATGAGTCAGGCCTCACAAAAATCTTGATAATGATTAGTTTTAAAGGCATAAGATTATAAAAGACTTAGCAGCTGTGATTTGTAGAGATCTTTTTTTGTTGTTTAAGCCTTCAAGATACAAGTGGACCTCTTCATTAGTCCCTGTTTTGAAACCTAAAAGTACTTTTATAATAAGATTTTCACCCTTTGAACCTTCAGAATATGATTGGGGATTGTTACTTCATATTTGCTACTTACTATTTCATTTTATGTTATTGTGGCTTCTGGATTAGCAAGTGATCAGCCACTGACAAATTGACGATGGACACCCTTTCAGCAGGAAACAGAAGATGCAGATTCTCCTATGGTCTTAAAGACTGATGGATTTTCCCGTGGAGCACAGTTGCTAATGATTTATTAAAAAGCAAAAAGGGCTGAGAACCTGTGCTGGAAAGCCTTTAGGAAATTCTCTGAGTGAAGGAGTTAAGTTTGAAGAGTTTTCAAGGCCTTTATTTCTACAATTTCCAGAAAAAAAACCAGTTTATCCATCAACATGGCAGTAGAAGTGAAAAGTACTTCAATTCTAGTTCCAAATCTAGTCTGACTTGAATAGCCTGGAAGGAAACAGGTTAACCTCTGCCTCTTTTCTTTGTGTGTGTTACACAATGACAGTTTATTTGTCGTGTTCAAGGTTAGGTTGCTTTAAAGAAGAGCTTACAATCAAGCCAGACGATACAAGATCATGCCAGCCCTTGGAAGACAGTGTTTTCAGCAATTTATCTGTAGTAGACTTGGTGATAACATTTGCTGAATATATTACCTCTTCCCTAGCACATAATATTCCCCACCATGCAACTCAGAAAGAAAATGGAGAACACTGGGATTAGCTGAAGTTACCTTAGAATAATTCCACCAGAATACCTGGGAGTGGGCTGGACTGAGTTTTCTGACTGACAGAACTTGCTTCTTTGTGGATATAGCTATTTTGTCCATTTTAGGGCTGATTTCTGTCTCTATGATTTGAAGAGATTCTGGAGACAACTTTCTGCCTTTAGAGTCCCATGTAATATTCCAGAAGATGAATTTTCATCCCATACTACTCCCATAAGGGGTCCTCACTGATAATCTCATTTCAGACAACATGAAAATTTGCACTACTCAAAAACATATGAAGGTGTAAATAGAAAAGCTGTTTGCTCACCAGATGGTGCTGCTTCCCTCCTGATTGTTTCTGAAGAAGGAAATCTGAGAAATTTGTTTCCTGAAAGCAGCACTGTGGGGGCACTGGGCACATCAAGTTACAGCACCACAACCACCTGTGGTGTCTGCTGAATTAAGTACTCAGAGACTTGTAAAAAGAATGACTGAAGCACACAAAAAATCACAAAAGAAACACTTGACTAGCCATATGTGTGAGAACATGACTTCAGAACCCTACAGTCCAGGACTACCTATTCAAAGGAGCACCATGAACTCACATGTGCTTTCCTGGCTGGCCAGAAAGCTCTGCATAATTAATCATATGCACCTGAACAGGTTCAGGGCTTATTCCAGACTGATACTCTGGTCATTCACTTCTCTTGTCATTCAGAGTTTTGATACCTCTATGCCTGAGCCCCTGAGGAGATTGCAAACACAAGGGCATTGGACTATTGAGAGAATACAACCACTGTGAGTATTTCATTAAAAGTAATTCCTTTTCAGCAGAAATGTGGAAGCCTAATTTACATTATCCTTTAGAGATGTATGTGACTGTTCACATGGCTGCTTTGTGCTCCTTCTATCCTCTGTGAGCCAGGTTAGCATTGGAGAACTCACCCAGAAAGTGGCATCACCCAACTCTAAGCCTCCTTTTACCTGGGAACAGGTGAACATAAGCTCTCACTCCTCTACCAGGCCACCATGAGTATTTGCTGTTGAACCTGAGTTACTGCACACACTCAGGGATGAAGCATCACTGAGGCCAAGAGAATAAAAAAGTAGACAAAAAAGAATGAGTGCAGTGTTTAGGATAGAGGGGATTTTCTTCTCTCTGCAAGAACAGACCAGGTTTTCAGTTTCTGCATTCCAGTGTACACCTGACCAGGGCCTGTTTCTGGCTCATTAAAAATGTTGACCTCACTGTGATCTTCTGAACATGGGAAAATCACCAATTTCTCCACTTCCCTCTCAATGGGCCTGTAATCTGATGATTACCTCAATAAAGTATCACCTAAAAGGGTAGCAGACATTAGATACACCATTCCCTAAGCAATGGTATTTCTTGTAGACAGACCTTTAGTATAAAATCACCGGAATTATTTAAAAAGAAGCACCAATACATAAAAAAAAAAGTTCTAAGTATCGTCAGGCTTTTAATGAATCAGGGCCTATTTCTTGCAGGAGGTACATCAGATAAAGTCACCCTTTTAGGGTTTCTTGGCTCAAGAGACCATCTTGCTTTCAAGACACCCAGTTCTGCTTTTAGATTCTTACTCCTTCCAGTGACCTGACAATGTGTAGCAGCTCATTGGCTCAATTATGTTGCCTATGTCCCTTATATCCAGGTGACACAATAAAAACCTCATTATATCGGACAGATTTCAGTATAAGATACAACCCTAGAAAAGATTTAAAACTGATTGCTTTCAGCAAGAGGAGATACTTTTAAAGTCTCTATAGGAAGCAAATAAATCACTACTTACAGCAGATTCCAAGGATCCTGCTGTCTTCACCGGGACTACCCTGCAGCTCCCTCTCTTATTTATACAGTTGAATAGCATTATGAAAGCAAAATGTCCTCTAGAAAACATTAACCAGGACAGACAAGTGTTATTACTTTAGGAATGGTGCAGAGTAAACAGTGAAGACAATTTTTCTGGGCAGTCACCTGATTTTTGCTGTATATGCATGGCTAGATCTAGCCTTTTCTTAGAACAATCCTAAGAGTCCCCTGCATTTCTACACATCCTCCTGATGCAATTCTAACTACTCACTCTGGGAAATACTTCACATGCATCATTAAGTTCCGTAAGCTGCATGAGTTCATTCAGTAGAAGTAACTGAAATGAGTAAAATGAACATATACATAATACTAGACATGAGCCTAAGGAGAAGACAGCTGTGGATGCATGCTGCAGTCAGATCTCCATTTAGTATTTTTCAACAAGGTATTTTGCTTCCTCTAGATCAGACTTTTATTAGTTTTTATTTGGCATATTTGTTTTGAATTATACACTATTTCCTAATTACCTGCATTGCCGTCAATTTCTGGGGATGCCCCTTTAAAGCTGCAGTACTGATGTTTGTAGTGGCTGGGGGTTGCTATAGGGATGGCAGGATGATGGCAGAGATGGGCACCCAGCACTCCTCAGCCAGAGTGGTGTCACCTGGTGCCCCAAGCAGCAATGGATTGAAGGACAAACTGTTGCCTTGTACTCCCAGTGTGGGCTGGCACAAAGTGCAGGTACTGCCAAAGGGCTGATAGGGAAGGGCAGGCCAGGACACCAGAGCCTGTTTTCACACAGAGCTGGACCCATGTGGTCAGGCCACCTGTGTTTTACATGGCTCTCTCTAAGGGTGTGCTCCTGCAGCACCCATGGAGGGGCAGCCACAGGGGCTGTGCTATGTGGGTATGACTGAGGGATTGGAAAAGCTCACAGGTCAGTGCCCCAGTGAACACCCATCCAGGAGGAGCATCCCCTTGGGAGGTGGGGGATTCAAGGAGAAAAGGTGCTATGCATCATAGAAACATTTAGGTTGGTAAATACACCCAAGATCATCAAGTCCAACCTTCAACCCAGCACTGAGAACTCCATCACTAAACCTTGTTGTTAAGGACGAGATCTACACATTGTTAAATACCTCCAAAGATGGCAATGCTACCACTTCCCTGGGCAGCCCGTTCCAGTGTTCATAATCCTTTTGGTGAAGAAATTTTTCCTAATATCCAATCTGAACATCTCCTGGCACAACTTGAGGCCATTGCCTGTTTTTCTATCGCTTGTTACTTGGAAGAAGAGACCAACACCCACCTTGATGCAGCTTCCTTTCAGGTAGTTGTAGACAGTGATCAGGTCTTCCCTGAGCCTCCTTTTCCCCAGCATAAACAATTCCAGCTCTTCCAGCTGCTCCTCATAAAACCTGTGCTCCAGACCCTTTACCAGCTCCATTGCCCTTCTCTGGACATGCTGAAGCACCTCAATGTCCTTCTTGTAAAGAAAATGCCTTTCTTGTAGCGCCTGTTAAAGAAGGAATCTTTCAGAAAGAAAAGCTTTACAATAACAGAATAAATGTTCTGGAAGGATTTTCCTCTGAGCCATTCCTCAGGGGTTAGCAATGAATGGAAGCATTTCTTCTCCTCTCTTTTCCAGCCTGTATGCCTGCACATCTGAAACTACCCACAGGTACAGCATGAAAGGTTTTATGCATTTAGGGCTGTTGGAGCTTCTGCAAATCCTTTCCTTCCTGGCTTCTACCTCTTTCTCTTCTGTGAGTGCCTTTTACCTGTGCAAAGGTAGAGCAGAGTGGTTCAGTAGAAGTTTTGATCCAGACTGCTAGAAAATGTGTTTGAGTGGTTTACAGCCTGAAAAAAGCAGCTGGGCACATGCAGCCTGTTTTTCTGTAAACCAAAAATGAAAATAGCCTCTGAGGTTACAGAAGTTATCTAAAACATAATCAGACTGAATATGAATAACACATGCACTGAGAGAAAAATGAGAGCACAAACATTCAGCTCTGAGTATAGTTACCAAAAAAAAGTGAAGGAAAAATCAATTGACTTAATATGACTTTATTTAAGAGCAATTTATTCTTGCAATTGGAAGTGCCATTCACCTGACATTTCTATGGGAGTGCAAGAGGGAAAAAGAAGTAAATAAAATCTAATCTAGACCAATCTCCAGTGCTACATCCAATGTGATACCTGTTTTCTTTTTCCTCATCTATATAACAGTTCCATCCTGAAATTTGCTGAGTCTGTTTCAGTATTTGATGTCAGAATATGTTGCATAGGAACTCGTAGCTCTCTTTTTACGCAGGCAGCAAGCTTATGTAGGCACTGCTCTGGTATTCTGAAAAACAGCAATCCTTCCATTTGGTCCTCTTGGTCTCCAACATTAGGTGTCTTATTACTTTGAACCCCACATTACTGTGGAGTTTTTATATATTATTATTATTATTGAAAGATCTTAATAATACTGTTTCATTTTTTTAGTAAATTAACAACATTAACAAGAGTCATCCCATATGAATTCCCTTGAAATCAGGCTGGCTGTAATCTGAAAAGAATTAATTATTTAAATTAGAAGAACTGTATGCTTGCTTCTCTAGTGGAGAAACACTTTCATCTTTTTAAAATATTTAACTAATTTCCCTAAAAGCTATTTTAGAACACACGGGGTTGTTGCTGTTCTGATGATGCCCTCTGGAGTACAGAAAGCACAGAGTCCCTCCTATGATAGCACTGAGAGTAAATGTCAATGTGGAGCCAGTGAAAGCTGCATCCCCCTCTCCTCTGCCAGGCTGTATTTAATTTGTGGAGCTCTGTGTTTCCAGAGGAAAGGCACTCATGGTTACAAGGAACAGTTCAGTAATGACCTGCTGGAACAAGTGCCAATACAGACCAAGTACAATTGTGTCAAGTGCCTTCTCCAGTTCCTCCAAGTGAGAATACAGCAGACCCTCACCTTCAAGTTCCTTCATCTTTGCTTTGATGCTCTGCATTGGTCTTTCCCCCTACCAGCCCCACAGAGTGGGTCTGGGCTCACCCCAAGGACGAATCTCTTGCTCAGACACGAATTCCAGCTCCAATGAGGGAATGCACACACAGTACTGTCCCCTGAGCCCCTGCAGTGAGGCCCTTCCCTTATTGCCAGTCTTAGCATCAGTTCCTTTCTGCAACGCAGTCAAGACCTTCTGTGTCCCAAGGAGAGTTATGTTCTATCACTTGCAAAATCTGGCTTGGAGTCTGCTTCCTTCTCTTAGGCTGTGGTTGCACAGTTGCTTTAACCTGACCAAAGTACAGGATGCTGCTGCCAGAGATGTCTCATCCCCCTGCATCCCTGCTATCTCCCCAGGATGGCTGATGGTCTCTGGGGTCTGGAGCCCAGGACAACTGGGGAGAGGCTGGGAAAACAGGTCTTTTTCAGCCTGGAGAAGAGAAGGCCAAGGGAGAGACGGCACTTGCTGTCCCCTCCCACATAATGGGCTGTGTTAGAGAGCAGATGGGGCCAGAGGTGCTCAGTGTTAGTGAGCAAGGTAGGGATGCAAGCTGCAGCAAGGGAAATGCCAAGTGAGATCTATGGAAAGGAGTGTTCACAGGGAGCTGAAATACAAGGCTGTTGCGGTGTGTAATCATGATTTGTAAATGGTTTTTCCCTTTCCCCTGACCCCCCTATCCCACCCCCTGGGGTATCACCCTGTCTTGTCAATCACCCTGGTTTATCCTCTCCTATTTGGCAAGGTGTCCAGGTGCCACCCTTCCCATTGTAGTGTAAAGTGCCCTTGGCCTTGACCACACCCCTCCACCTTCCCCATTGGATCCAAACCCCCCTGGTTCAGGTTTCACCCAAAGTGACTTAAAGAGGTCCAAAGCCATTCTGATTCATTCTGCCTTCCATCCCCATGGAATAAACATCTTCCTAAACCACAGCAGAATCCGCTCTTCATTTACCAAGCCTCAGACCACGTGGCGGATAGAGATTGAACCCCACGCACTTCCAAGTGGAGCAGGGCTGAGAAACTTCTGCTAGCCGGTAGCAGGAAGCCCTCGGCTCCACACAAGGCCACATCTCTGTGTGGGGCTGTGAAATTGCTGTCCTTGAAGACATCCAAAACCTGACTGGACATGGCACTGAGCAACCTGAGCTAGATTCCAGGCTGGTACTGCTGTGAGCAGGTGGTGGGATTGGATGACCTTCCAACACTGGAGGTGCCTTCCAACATAAATTATTCTACTTTCTAACAAAAAATTACTGTGAAGCCATGCTCTCAGAAGTCCCTGTCTCCACTTGTGCTGCAGGTTTGCATTTCATCCTGCAGGGAAATTCCCCTCTGCTTCTCACCACATGTGTCCAGAGGCTTTTCCCTGAAACACTCAGCTCCTGGGAAGGTGTCATCTTCCCAGTCCTCAGGCATGCCCCAGCAGAGCCAGCACAAGGGAAGCAGGCAGGCTCCCTCCTGGCTGCCCAGACACAGGCTCTGCCAGAGCACGGCACACAAAATGCACACTGAGAACAAACAAATCTGCTGGGCCATCTGCCGTGCCCCCAGCATGCCACAGCCGTGGCAGGTGGCTCACACCCCTCCGTGGGGCTGCCTGTGCTCAGACTCTGCTCAGCACTGCACAGGACCGTGCTCTTCCCAGAGACCTTGATGGCTCCCAGTACTGACTGAATCTCAGTAGGAATCCATGTAGCTGCCTTGATTTCTCTAGGCCTGCCTGTAATTCAGGCCTGCTAATGACACACTTCCTGATAGCCTACGTGGTGGAGAGATGGAAACTGGTGAACCTTGGAACAGGTGAACTTGAATGAGCTATTTTAAAGGTTGCTATGAAAGAAATATTTGATATGGCCATTTTCTTTCACATATGTCCATTAAGATGGTAAGTTTTCAGATGTGTCCTTAATGGGGGGTTCAAGAAGTTGGGATTTAATTCCATTTACTTTCTAAGTGTTCAAGAAGCATGTGTACAAAATGCATGACTGCAAGTGTCTCAACAGGTCTGACTGCTGTCTTCTCTCAGGACAAGCTAAAGCATCTCCCAAGATGAAGCTGTGTGATTGCAGTGAGGAGAGCTATCTCTAATTAATGATAAAATCCTTTAGCACAGGAGAACACAGTTTGGAAAATGTTCTAGTACACACTCACTTCTCTTGCACATATACATTTATTATTGAGTAGATTTATGTTCTTCTTTCTTAAGTCGTGAATATACAATTTATGTGAGTGTGTCTGAAAACAAGTATTGACAGTTCTTTACCATTTATGTGGACAAATCTCCTTCCTCTCCGTGTCTGTTTGCAATTGGTCCCTATGGAGAACCATTGGAAAGAGATTCAGTGAACATATTGGTTCTATGCTCTAAAACTACATGGTCTGAACATACTCAGTGTTAGATCTTTATTTTGGTAATGGCTGCTTCTTTCACCAAAGGAGGGTCCTAGGTTTCTGCAGGTTTAAAATGTCTGCACATCTCTTGCCCTGAGCTGTGAAATATGGTCCATAAGAGATTTAAACTCTGGAAGCTGCTCAGGGGTTATCAACTTCTATACATGTCCTGTGGAAATGCTTTCTGCTTTCAAGTTTCTCCTTAAAAAGTACATCCCCTCTGATCAGATACCTTTAGATTTCTCTGAAATGGCATGAAATTGGAGATTTACAGAAATTGGAGACACACAAATATCCAGCAGACTGAAAACTAGCTTATTATTTAGCTTGATTTTAAACCCCATAAGTCTACCATCTCCTGTGTGTTAGGCTGATTGATCCAGCATCTGCACTGTCTTCTCTTGCCCCAGAATCTCATTTTTTGGTCTCATCCACCATACATAGTGATTATTATACACTTGGACACCTCAGAAATGGGATACTGCAGGTGATGAAACCTGGCACTCTTAGAAGGGCTGTCACATGCCAGGAGCCTCAGTGGGACACATTAACTGCAAACTCTCGCAGTTAGGAAATGCCAGGATGGAGGTGGCTGTGCTGTGCTTTTTGGTGAAATATGGGACTTTTGGAGTCCTGCTCCACTGACACTGATTTGACATTACATTTCTCCAGAGATAGAACTCTGAGGCCTCAGTCCTACTTCCAAGCACAGATATTTATATAATCGAAAGAGGCAAGATCCAACATTTTTGTCAACAAGGTGCCTTTCCTGAAGGAAAATCTAAAGATATCTGCACAGGGGGTCTTGAGATGTATTTGTCAGTGCCACACGATTTTCTGTATTTCCTAATACTTAAACAGTTGAGCAAATTCAGCATTGATTTAGCTCAATTTTTAGCTGACATTGAGTATACTTCGCAACTATTTACGTGATAGTGATCATGGACATGTAGCAAACAGATCCAGCTAGTCTTGAACATCACCACAAGTAACCTGGGCATATACAGATACAGCCAGCACAAACTGGCCAAATAGCACACTGATATTAGCAGACAGGAGTTACCCTATGTCTTTTTGTGAAGAAAAGTGGCTTGAAATGTCTCTTACACAATAAAAATGCATTTTCATGCCAAGTTTCATGTTTTCTTGTTTTGGTTGTAAGACTGGTAAGGTTTTATTTTTACTTTCTACCTTCTTTATTACTCCTCAGAAACTCACCCATCTTTTGGGAGATGGTGGCCATGGAGGTGACTCAAAATTGCAAGCTAAAAGGAAAAGCCAGGTTTTTGGGGCTCTGAAGGTTGCAGTTTGTGAAAGATCTGATGCTCAGCTGTTTCCAAATACAGGCATTTTTGAAGATATTTATTCCTGCTCTAGTCAATTATCTCCAATGCACAGAGTCTGTCCTGTTCTTCATATTCTTTCAGCTGTTGAACAATGTTACAAACCCAGACTCTGTCATAAACATTAACCAGATCAGGGACAGATAATCATTCCTGAGGAACAGCAAATAATGTAGATATTGCCAGTGTTTCTTTTTTCACAAAAGCTGAGAGATTTTCTAGTTAGGGGAAGGTCAGCTGCATGGTGAAGAGGGAAGAGCCTCTGACAGGGGTGAAATACTCCTGTCAAAACTCATCTTCATCCAGGCATGTTGTGTCAGATTGCACAGAACAACTTCTAAAGCTTTTGCTGAATTTGCTGAATAGTTTCTTCCCAAATACTTTTTAGATGAAAAACTAAAGCATTTAATTTTGATAGTTTCTGAACTGGAACAGTATTTTAGAAGTTTCTTTAAAATGTTGTCTGACTCTTACAATACCTCCCTCAGCTCAGTAATTTGCTGCTTTTCAGCTGGGGTCAGACAAATCCTGCTGATCTCTTAGAGAAACTTTCAGCTCATTTACTCAGAAAATGAAAAGTGGTTTTCTGACAATGTTTTTCATCCAAAGGGCAAATCTGAAACTACTTGTTAGAACTGCTCTGGCATGGTGTTTCATTCACTCAGGAGCAGATCTGGGGATGAGACCAGCGGGAATTAGGAAGGGTGTGGAGGACTGTGTACAGGCACCAACCTGCCTCCAAGGGGAAAGGCTCTCATCCCACGCACACTCATTTCAGCAGAGTCCTGCTTCTGGTGACTGAAACTCCTGAATGCCATGAAAGTACACGGAATAGTTGACACAATTGATGGATGGAATATTGTAGTAATCAATTGCTATGAAATATTTTTAATAGTCTTCTTATGAAACCTGTTTAAGTTTTGGGGCTTTTTTTCTATTATCTTTAGGTGTGTTTAAGGAGAACACTATTGATGGCTGTGAGAGAGCAGCTGGTCCCAGCTATGAGATGGAAATCAATCACCTCAATCAGTCAGAGGAGGCCCCATGTCTTTTTGACTCAGGCAATATAAGCAGAGGCATGTGATCTAGTAATGTGAAATGTGCAGTTATTTGCTCGATAAATTAAATTAATATTTGGAAAGAATAGTGCAGGAAGAAGGGTGTATTTCTGGTTAGGATCAAGAAGGGAAAATTCCAGTAAAACTGAAATGGAAGAAAACCAACAAGAAACCAGAGGTAGCCTGTAAGATCATGGACTGCAATGTGGAATCTGGAGGTGTCTAAAGCACTTAATTTATATCCTTTGTTGCCCTTAGACATGAAACATAACACTTTTTTTACATTTCCCATCTCATCCCTAGCAATAACCAGCTGGTAGTGCTCCTGCAGTTGGTGAATTGTGAGCAAAGAGAAAGGGAAGGACATTGGAATGGTAATTCATGAAGTGCTGCCTTGCCCTTGTAGTAAAAGCATGTTGGACCCCTTGAATCTTCGTACCTGGCAACCTTCTAGCCTGTTGGTTACAAACCCCTCTTTCTCCTGTAGGTGCTGTTTTCTCACCTGGACTCTATTCCCTACCAGAAGCACAAGATGTAAGGAATAATTGCAAAGTACAACATCCTAGTATTATTTACAAGTATTGAGGATACCACAAAGTCAACCTTTTCACCTTGAGCTCCATCAGGAATTTCCATGTGTTGTTCTGGCACGTTGTGACACCAGTGAGGGCTCCCTCTGTTCTTTCCTGTTTTCTCTCTGCTCTTTAATATTTGCAGATCAGCTATCCAGATATTCCACGTTTTGACCAGTCAGCACACTACTGCACAGGCATTGGGAATAGGAGCTTCTTTAGGCAGAGGTGATCATGAAGGACTCTGGGTCCAAATGAAGATAATTATTCCTGCACTAGAAGGGTAATGTGGGGTTGCACAAAAAGGGAAGCTACCTACAGGTGATCAGATAGCAACAGTAAAGGAAGCAGCTGCCAGTAATGTCCTCATGCAACAATCATAGAATCTGTCAAGACTTTTGTCTTGGCAGTGCCCTGTATGTATCACAAGTTTATATACAGCCAGGAATTCCATATGTTTTCAATTCTCAGCTTGTGATCTGAAATTCAGATGATACATGATGAAAGAAATTGAGAGTAGAAAGTGGATATTTATATACGTCATTCTTCCAGAAAAAGGCAGTTATTGGTAAGTAAATTTTCTTTTTCATCCTGAAGAGGATGGGACTTTAGGATGGATTCTTCTGAGCTAGGCATAAGAAGGGATCTGGGAGATGTGGTCAGCAGCTAGGTTGATTTAGCTGGTGGGTCTGAACCCAGCGAGGAAATATTAAGAAGAGCAGTGTGTGCACCAGTGTGTGTGATTTTAGTCAGATAGGCACTGGGTGAAAGCTGCACTGTGGCAGGAGTCTTCAGCTGCAGCAGAAAGGAAGGAGTCCCAGGGGAAGAAACTCTCTTCTCCCTTACCTGAGCTGTCCTTATAGTGTCAGATGATCTTCCTGGGAAGGGATAAATGGTTTCGGAGGTGGCAAAGCATCTTTATCCCTTAAACATTTCCATCTTCCCCCCACCCCTCCTTTCCCTCCCCACCTCTCAGTCACCTTCACAGAAAAGGCCCTGACCATAATTTTCCACATTGGCACAAATTCTTTCATGCCCCTCAGACTCCTGCACTCTGACCCAAAACCAGCAGAAGTAGGATGTCCATTCATTGGAAGCTGCAGATTTGCTTTTGAGTTTCCTGGTTCTCTCTTCAGGCTTTCTGCTATGAGACTTCCTGGATCTATTTCATGCTACATGAATACCTCTGTTCTGACCAGCTGCAGTCTGTGGAAACCATCTAGGTACCAAAGAAGTAGATGCCCTAACTGTCAACTAATTATGGGAGTTAGACCTTCCTAAAAATCCTACATCTTTCTACAATTTGTGCTCAGTGATCCATGTTTGCCCTATTGCTTTCCTGAAAAGTTTAAAACTTTAATTTAAAAATCATCTCCATGGTAGTGAAAATGTCATCTGCCTTCTTAGCTGGCTGAAGAAGAGCTTTTTTGTACAGAGTAGACTGTCATTGCCCCAGTGAGCTTCATCAGCTGGGCATGATTTAATTAATTGAATTGAATTTAATTGATTGAATTGAAAAAGATAGCTAATGTGAGTTTAATGTCCATAGCTACTAAAATCTAATGGTGTCCATGGCACTTTCAGGAGGACCCCCTCACATTCATCTGACCTTTATTTCTTTTTGTACTGTCTTTATATTGTTTGAACAGGCTTACACAGTGAACACACTGTTATACATTAAACAGCAAATAAAGTTTATACAGTAGCTGTAGAGCAAGCAGTGACAACATTGCTCTTCTGAGCACAGCAGCATGCCAGCACAAGAGAGCAGAAATAACACTGAGTGCTCCTGGGTCCCAATGGCTCTGCTGTTTCTTGCTGTTTCCTAAGGTTCATGCCAGAAATAAAGGGTGAAAGGATTTTCACAGAGCTTCTCTAGCAGAAGGCTGGTAGGATGTAGCAAATATCTTCTTCTGCTGCTTTTCTGATTCAGTGTCCTTCACAGCAAAGCCAACAGCAGCATGGCTCCAAATTCAGATGTATCAAATAAAGTTGTTTTCTTCATAAATCCTGGCAAGTTATAGTCCTAGTTGGATGTGAGACATGCAACATTTCTTCTTGAGGCATCTTTTCTAAATTGCATTTCATGCTTGAAAATCAACCTCTCCTTTGAAGCTGTGTCACTTTTATTCTCTTCTCCATGTCTGATTACTAGAAAGAGAATACTTCAGTCACTTATATTTCCAAATATAGAGAAATAGTAGGATTAATTAAAATAATAATTACAAAGTTGAAACCATACAAAGTACCATATGTGGTACTTTGAATTAACTTAATGACAGACACTAAGCTGATCCCAAATAGCAAATTGTGTCTATTTTATTTTCTATCTGTGTTGAGATAGAAAATCTCTTTATTCTATCAAACTAGAGTGTTGAACAACTTCCTAGTTTGTGGTTTTAAGATTAATTAAACCTCTAGACCAAAGATGTCATGATGAGATGCTCTTCAGTTAAGGCTAAATAGGAAACCTCTAAGTGGTATATTGATAAATGAAGATGTTTAGTACACTGAATATTGCTAGAGTTACTTAGTCTGACTATGCCCACTCTAAAACACCCCTAAGAATTTTGTTTCCTATATCCTATAGGGCTCAGCATGATGGAGACCTCAAGAAAATAGCCCAGAGTTCACAGAGAACAAAACTATGTGCAAGGTCTGCTAAAGACTTTTGGAGACTAGCTGAGTGCGGGCACAGTAACTGCTGGTTATGGTAGTTATTGGTACTTACTGGTTGAGAACACAGTGCAGTGTAAAGAGCTTTGTATCAGATACTCTGTTAGGAGAACACAGAGTGGTTAATTAGAATGATCCAGTATGTGACTGGATGTCCATGTGCAGGAATTGTTGTGAGTTCAGCTGTCTTAACAAAGCGATCTACCACACACAGCTGTGTATTTCCAGTCCTGCCCACCACGTCACAATGCTCGCTGCTTTGGTGATCTCTGTGTGCCTGTCAGCCCCTCTGGAGCCCAGGCTGACATTGCCTCTGAGAGCCAAAGCTGTGAAAATGAGTAAATCAACAGAATGTGAGGGACACATGCTTTTTTGCCTGGGCTTCAGACATACATTTTTACCCCTTCAGACCCAAGGGGCTTTTTTATCCTTTGAAGATTTCACTTGCTTTTCTTTGTGATTACTGCACTGGTGATTGCTTCTTTTTATTTCCAAACTCTATGCAAACTCTGACCTTTTCTATTGTCTCCCATTTGATACAAAGGGGTCAACTCCCACTTTTTATTCACCTGTTATGACAATTTCAATTTGAATTGCCAGACAATTACTTTATTTTTCACCCCTTATTCATTGATTCACAAACTTATTTTAAGATAATATCTCTAATTATTCCTTCAAAATCTCTCTTGAACGCAATCTCCCCCAAACACTACTATTTTAAATTACACTACTCCTTGGAGTGTTGAAGGAGTTAAGTAGGGGGTTTTATAGTTTTCCACAGTGGAGTAGGAATTATCAGGCTTTGTTCTGGTAAGAAGAGAGGGAAATTGTCTTATTTCAGTTGGGGTATAATGGCTCCTTAAATATGATCACTCTGGGGAAAATGCTGAAAGAATGGTTCACCCTGCTCCTTCTCACCAATTATGGGAGACGCTGAAGTTATCACCTTTGAGGGAATTGTAAACTTTGATGTCACAGCACAAGGGAAGAAATACCCCCAGAAAAAAGAGTGTTCATTCTTTAGATGTCATTCAGTAATTTCATGCCATGTACTTGAAGTAAAACTAGGGAAGAAGAACTTCTCCCTTTCAGAGTAAAACTTTAGAGGCAAAAGGGCTTTTTCCAAGAGTGAGTAGTGTGTTGCCCTTGTAGTATTGTATGAAAAACAAGAGACCAGACTACATGTGTATTGTAAAGGCATTTGTCCTCTTCTGGCCTCTAGTGTATGTAAACATAGTAACCAATAAAAATATGCATTCCAATGAATTTTTCTGGGTTTTTTTTTTTTTTTTTATTGCATGTAATTCCAAAGGGCCTTCTATTCCTCCTACATTTTCATTTCTGTAAGAAAAACAAGAGATTTATTATGTCTATGGGATTTCACCACCCAGGCAGGCAGCCACTCAGTGCTTATGAGGCTAACTATAATATTTACTTAGTTTGGTCTTCATTTGGGCTTTAACTGAAATTTTGACATGATCCTGGGTAATTTTATAATGAAATTCTTTGTTCATGAGACCTTTGAGGAACAGTGGAAAATGAAGCTTAACAAAGAAAAAGAGGAATCATTAGGAAATGTTCAATGAACCTCTGTTTAGCCAGGTTTGTTTTAGGGTTTTCTTGACCACAGAAGTCTTACTTGTGTAATGGCACATTTATCCTGTAACCAGATGGCTGGATTCACCAAGCAGTACTCATAATTACTGGTGCTCTGAAAGTTTTACTAGCTAATAATATTTCTGGTGAAAGGCATGGAAAATTATTTTCTTTAAGTCTGCCGTTTTAGGAAAGCAAGTTTTCTGAATTGTTTTTCTAGTTGTTTCTGTAATTTTGCTGAGGCCCTTACAGGAGTTTCAGATCAGTTCCAGATCAAGCTGTCTCATTTTTGGAAACCTCTAGAAACTAATAAACCCTCTCTTTTCATGGTACAACTGAGCATTCTTCCCCTGAACCTTTACAACATGTGGTTCAATGGTTGAGTCAGAGAGCTGGCTCATGCTTAGCTTTTATCTAATTTACTTTCCTTCTTTAATAGCACATGGAGTGCAAGAGATAGGGATGTAGATGGGAAAGCAACAAGTGCTCAGAATTTTATTTAAGACAGTTGGTTGGGTATTCTTAGTTTGGAGTTGTTGGTATCATCCAACTAATTTAAAAGTTATGAGAGGACTTTCACACAACCTACTCCCCACCTAAAGCCCTTACAGGCTACCAAAAATTCTCACACCAAACAGCCTGCAAGATGGGAAATTAAATTGTTCAGAACTGATGCTCTCAGAGAGAAGGAATCCTGATACTACTTTCTCACTTTCACATCTACATGCACATGTGGGCCTCAGCAAGGAAATCTGCATCTCAGTCTTGACCTAAAGCCATCTGCTCTTTTGGAGGCCTGGTTCTTCCATATGAACTACTCTATTAGGGTCAGCTTGACCACTTTCTGGACTTCCACAAGACTTTTACAGCACTTCAGATATTGATTTTTTTTAGATCTTAAGGTGAATGTCCAGGCTTGCAGAGTGTCCCTCACAGAACAGAATAGATAATGCTCAGTTTTCAGCACTTCATTCTTGAGTAAGAGTTGAACAAAAGGTGGAGTAAATGCACTGTACATGAGTGAGTGCCACAGACCCTGCAGATATTTGGAAGGAACAGCTGTATTCCTAAATTAGACAGAGGCTGTGGTTTTCTGCTTTCTTGTTCAGTGCCTTTTTTAAATGCTAAAATCAATCCTACCTGCAGTACACACAATCAATACAGCTGGCTATAGGTCCCATTAACATCCACACAGCATGTGGATATGCAAAATTTTGATGTAAATGTGATGTACTTGCCTAATGACTCACAAATTTACAAATGAGGACTAACAGTCTTCATGGAAAACATTAACAGAGCTAGCAAGAGTTAACAGTCTTAAAAGACTAAAAACCTGATATACCCCTTTAATACTGCCTGTACTGGCACATCTTCAAAGAAACATAACTGGCAAAAATATCCATATGATTGTGCATGTAATAGATATTGGCTAAGCCAGCAGTTCTCCCAAGGGCTCAGGAGAAATTCTTTGCTTGAATTCTCAGTCATCAAGGAGCTCCAGATTTACTAGAAATAATGCATGCCAAGTGGGGTAGCAGTACCTGGTTCTCTAACTGAGGAAGTCAAGGGCATTGGCCTTCTCCACAATCTTGTGGAATTCCTCTAGTGCATAGACCTGAGATCCCCATATGCATCTTTTTCCTTGCAAGGCACTTGCAAAAGTGATAGTTTAGTAAACTGGAAGACACTTCAACACTACAAAAGAAAAAAAGAGAGGATTGAAGAGACCTAGAACAGAAAAAGAATCCAGCATCACAAGCTGTTGTAATACATTTTTGATATATGATTTTATGTTAGCCAAGGGCAAATCATGGTGGTTTTCTTTCAGACTTTTTGTTGGCTATTTATGGTTTTTATTTCAATAGTTGCATTTCAGACAAATCAAGAGAGTTCACAGTAACTTTGAAGTGCAATATGTTACTTTTCAAACATGACAGCTTGCTGCCTGTAACATTCCCCATGGCTTCTCAAAAGCCTTAATTGTGCTGAATGTCAGGTCAGACTGTTTGGAAATACAAAACAAAAGCACTGCTCAGATAATCTTCATCCCCACTGGGGCTGACTGTGGGGAGTTTTAGGTCAGGACTCCTGAGACTTCAGCTACAGTACTGCTGTCTCTAAACAATTCAGAAATGCATTTTTCTCAGGTAGGGCCTTGGCACCAAAAGCATCAGAGACAGATGACTAGTGAAGGCACAGAGAGACTTGTCTGTTAAAATCTGTGCAAAATGGAGGTCAAATATTGCAAAGTTAATGCAGTCTAGTTTTACCCCTCATTGTGCATCCCATATGCCCAATATTCCTGTATGATAGGGGTAGATGATACTTTTTTAGTTTACAAAGGAAGTCATCAAGGATCAAAATGCATATCCTTGAGATTTTAACTAGTTACCTGTAGGTGCTGTGCTGGTGGAGCATGAGATGAGGCTAGTTATCCCTGATAACACCAGGCCACAACACATGGGCAGTCCACTCCATGTGCTGGCTCCACGTTTCTCTCTCTTGGGTCAGTATGTCTGCAATATGAGAGGCATTGGTATGTTGAAGTGTGGCCAAAGGTTCCTTGTACTCTTCAGAGAGGTTTTGCTCTCCCACTTCTCCTCTTTCCGTGTTGCTCCTGAAAACATGAAGTTTCTCTGTCTGCTGGAGTTATCTTGGCTCAAGGTGATGTGTTTTCCTCTTGGTAGAATTTTAGTTTCAGCCAGAGCTGATTCAGGGTATCTACAGCTGGGCCAATGTGTTACCTTTGGATTGAAGGCAGACTTTCTGAACATCTGTAACGCTTTCATTTTTTCTGTTAAATTATCATGTTCTTGCTGTACTCCCCCTAGCTCCATGGTGGAGCTAAAATAACTCAGCAAATCAGCTCAACACTCCTGTTCTCTTCCAACTCTTTAAGCGCCTTTCCAAAATCCATGCAACTTTCCAACAAAGTCTTTGAACTTAACTGCTTATTTGAGAAATCACTGGTCTGCCTTAAAATTTTTTTTTAATTGTTCTTATT
>VWYP01030311.1:39887-81448 GCA_013400435.1 Pycnonotus jocosus | reverse complement strand
TCCCCAGTGAGCCAGGACTGTTGCTGGATGATGGAGAGCAGTTTGGTGAGCTGTCCTGCCAGCTGCCTCAGCACCCTGGGATGGATCCCATCCAGTCCCACAGAGCTGTGAGCATCTGAGTGGCTCAGCAGGTCTCTGACTGCTTCCCCCTGGATAACAGGGGGGCTATTCTGCCCCCTGACCCCATCTACAACCCCAGGAGGACACTTGTCCTGAGGACAACCTCTCTTTCTGCTAAAAATTGAGGCAAAGAAGGCCTTAAGTACCTCTGTCTTTTTCTGATCTTTGGTAACCATATCCCCCTCTATATCCCCCTCACAATCAGTAAAGAATGGAAGTTTCCTAGCCCTTTTTTTTGATAATAATATATTTATAAAAACATTTTTTATATACCCATTACAGAAGTGGCCAGATTAGGTTCTAACTGAGCTTTCACCTCTTTAATTTTCTTTCTGCATGACCTAACAACATCCCTAAATATTTCCTGAGTTGCTCACCCCTTTCTCCAAAGTTGATACATCCTCTTATTTCCCTGTGACACCCTTTTTTCCTTGCTGAATTTCTCCTGGATCTTATGGGCTACTAAAGATATATCCTTAAAGCCATTCTTAAAACTTTCATCTGATATAAATAAGCCCCTCAGACAGATGACACCACCACACAGTCACTGAAAGGCCTTAGGTGATGTTCATGACACTCAGACTTCAATCTGCTCAACAACACCTAAACCAGCACTGATATCATTGCTCAGACCAATAATACATTTAAGGCACTTGTCACTCCAAGACTGTCTGACACCTGATAATTGCTATTCACCAGGTGCACTTGGCCCATCCTGAGGAAGCTCTGATGTTGCTCCTTTCTGAACCTTTTGCAGTACCACTGATGTTTTATGTGGTGTGACAGGAGGAAAACCAGGCTCTGGTCAGACCAGCAGCTCTAGAAAACCTGAGCTCTTGCATCCCACTTTGTTAGACAATCTTCATTGTGATGAAAAGCACCTTGGTAAAGTTGCTGTCAGCTGAGAAAGCAATATGAATAGAAATTATGAAATTCCTTGGATAATTTGTGTCCTTTGTGAGCTCCCTGGGTGTTCAAAAGGCCACACCAGACACTTTATCCATCGAAAGCTAACCAAACTTTTAAACAAACAAACAAACAAACAAGCATGTGAAAATTCCAAACCTTGACAGAAAACAGTCTGTGAAAATGTCAGATTAGGTTTCCATTAACACAACTGTCCCCTCTCCAAGGGTACTGATACAAATCCATGTTCAGTCCAGAAAAGAAACAAAGACTTGCATCATGCACTTGACTAATACACTTTTCCAAACAGTTTTCATGCAGAAAGATAAGCTCTGCTAATCAATGGACAAGAGAGGAACACACTGGTCAATCTTTTCAAGCACTGTCAGAGAATTCATGCATCAAAGGTATTAGAAGTTGGTCCGTTTTGTTTTGTTTTGTTTTCCAAAATGTTATTTAAACTCAAGAGCTTTTTTTTCTATCAACAAAGCAGATTTTTTTTTTTTTCTGGTAAAATCCTCAGAAAAAAAATTACATTCAAAGCTTCAATATAATTATTGAACATCATGAATTCCTACCTATTTATAATGATTATCAGATAAAGGAGTCAGACTGATATATTTTGGATTTTGATGTGGGGTTTTTTGTTGTTTTTTTTTTTGGTTTGTTGTGTTTTGGTTTTGTTTTTTTTTTTTAATCAAAAAAATAGCTTTATCTTAATTCTAACTCTACATTCTCTGCCCAACAAAAATTTACAATTAGAAGAACTCTGTAAATAACTGAAGAATAGTGTTCAGGAAGAGTAGGAGGAACCCTGTCAGAAGGTTGCAAACATAGAATTCCTGCAAAACTAAACATGAGAGAAGCAACACAGCTTGTGGAATATCAGCCATCCTGCAGAAAGCACCTGCTGAAAGCAAAGAGTTTAAGTGAAGTGGGCTAGCAACAAAATTTCAAGAATGGCAACCATTCAGGGAATGAGGGGTGATGATCAAGACAATGCAATTAACCCAAATTAAGTGGTAGTTTATAATTTGACTCAGTGTAGACATGTTTGTTCTAAAGCTTTGGAAAGAAATTAATTGCACAGTCTGCTATTCCATGCCAAACAGCATCTTATCTCTGCTTAATGTTTTACACTGTTTCTCTAAAGAAACAGACTTTCCTGAAGTCATCTTAAAAACTCACAGATTATGTATTCTGCTGTATTAAACACAACCATCTCTAAATAAAAGTTATGTTTCTATGTATTTGTGGAATCTCTGTTGTCTAGTAGCAATGAATTGTCACTGAGGCACAGCCAGCCCAGAAAGACAGGTACATAGTAGTGATTTCCACTTGCACAATTACTATTACAATTAGTAGTGATATCCACTTGCACTATTACTATTACAATTACCACTAGTTTTGGCCCCAGTACACTTTTCACTGGAGTGTAGCAATCCTGAAGTCACTAAACACTGGAGCCACAGCCAAAGGTAACCCAGTCAAGCTTTCATGGCAGTGATGAAACCATTTATTTGTGTTACTAGCGATTTCTTATGAACCTGTGGATTATACTGTTATTAAAAAAAAAAATCAAAATCATACCCTTTCTGTTAATTACTTAAGGACTTGAAGCTTGTTTAGCAAGCAATGACAAAGTACTGAAGTGCTCTAAATATTTTTAAGATGTAAGTGATGGTATTCACAGTCACGAAAAGAGCTATCAGATTGAAAGGATCTGCTTAGCTCTATCTGCAGTTGTAAACATGGATTGGTTTTAACTGCCAGAATTAATAGACTCAGAATATAATTCTGATATTTAAAATATAATTAAATTTTATTTAAAAATTTCCCCTCCTCTCAAGAAGTTACTGAAATAAATAACAGTGGTTTCTCACATCCTAGAAGTAAATATATTTAGTAGAAGTAAAAGTTTATTTCATTTGAATCAACTAGCTATAAATTTTATGTGTAAAAAACCACTGACATCACTTTCTAATGCTCACAGCTTTCTGAGTGTTAGCTGGTATAGCTGAAATAAATCAAAAATGTTTTCACTCTTTTGCTACAGACTGCAGCTTCAAATGTGAAGAATTTAAGGAGTGTGTGGCTATGCCAGTAAAAACACTTTTAACCCCCCCACCCCTTTTCTATTGCCCAAATTCTGCAAACATACTGGGAGGGTTGCTTGTTTGTGAGAGGTTTGGTTGGCTTTGTTCATTGCCAAGTCCTTTGCAAGGGATGGAGGCCTTGGGGAACAGAGATGACCTTTGGGATTGTGGAAAAGACATTATCTGCCACCACAGGTGAGTTCTGGCCTCTGTGCAAGGAAGACCATGGAGCTGGTGGGGAGTCTGTGAGTGTCAGCATCTAAAGCAGCAGAGAGGGTAAACACAAAAGAGATCAATGTCAGCATTCACTGGGCAGCCCTGAGCCTTGGGAACACACACAACAGGTTTGCTGCTTTTTTTTTTCCCAAACACATCAACCTGACCTTGTAATACCATGTTGGACAAAATGTGCCCAAGGGCTGTGGGTTCAGTGGGGTCTGACCCAGCCACATCTGCAACACGAGTTTGCTCACACACCCTTATGTAATGCCCAGAGGGCAAAGCAGCTGCAGAGAGAGCTGGGAGATATTTAAGCACCCTGCTTACATTAGGAGCTCCTGAGACCCAAGAAACTTGACATTCTTAAATCTTTCCTTGTTCAGGGAACGTTATGTTCTTCCTCTTACCCATCAGGTTGTGCACAGCTTTGCGGCTTTATAGTGCAGCCATCGAGCTCCACTCAGGTTTGAGTCTCTAATTAATGCTGCTTGTCATGGAAGAAGGAAGACTTCCTGCCACACATAGGTGGTCACAGACAAATAGAAGACAACTAAGAAATCATTGTGTTGCTTTATTGAAAATCAAACAAACAAACAAACAAAAAAAGATAACAGCATTACTACAACATGTATTAAAAACCACTCACACCCATTTCATACCCATGGACATATAGAAGAGTTCATTCAGTTGTGGCAAAACTTTTCCAGATTAAAAGCAACACACATTCAGACTAACTTTTTTACTTCTGTATTCTAAATCAAATAATTTTATCGATGCAACTTTTATTGTTCTGAGAAAATTTTCTTAATGAAGGAGCATTCAAGGGTTTGTGACCCAATCTGAAGCCGTCCCTCACTACCCAAACAATCTTTTACATACACTAGATTTTCCATTCACTGTAAGGACACACATGCTTTTTATTTGTCTTTATTTTGTGTTCTTGTTAATAAAGTCACCCTGATCTGCTTTATACTGCATGGAGTGGACAGCTTTTCCTCAAGGTCCCTGATGAGCCGTGTGAATGAGTGTCCCACTGCAGCACACCAGCCGAGCCAGCCATATAATACCACTGCATGGTGCACAGCTTCTCCCTGTCAAGTTGACATCTATTTGATACACCTCATAAACACAAAAAAATTAACTTTTCAAAGAAGCTGTTTTGTTTTGTGGTTGTGGAGTTTTTTTGGGGTTTTGTTTTAATGTTTATTATCTATGTTATCTATGGTATCTGATTTACTTGACAAGGTTTTGGTGCAGGGCAGATGACTGTAGGGGTGACCTCTGAAAGAAGGGACCAGGAGAACCCCCACGTTGAGCAGAGCCAGTGCCAGCCAGCTCCAAAACAGATCCACCACTGCCAAAAGCTGAGGGAGTTTTTTTTTCTCTCTCTCTCTTTTCTTCCTTCCTTCCTCCCTCCCAAGCAAGGTCTCTCTCTTTCTCTGTCTTTCGCCTGCATGCACCTACATAATTTGCTGGTAAAAGTTCTGGGCAGGAGATGTAAAGGTAAATGCACAGCCCACACCAGCCATCAGAGTTGCATCTCTCTCTAGCCCCAGTACCTAGATGAATCTTGTTCTCAGGCTGATAAACTCCTCACATCTGGCTGCTTTACAGACATGCTGCACACACCTGACATGGGCTGCAAGAATGCTGCTGATCCAGCTGCCCAATGAGATTATTTCAAAAGTTTTACCAAACTTTAATCAAGGAATAACAAAATCATTTTATTAGAGAACAGTTCTTCTCTTTCTCCAGCCCCATCTTGACTCTTTTAATCAGTCCAGCTGAGCTTGGTGAGACACCTACTAAACTGCCAAAGCTTATTTCTCCCTTTCCATCCCTACCTCAGGTTAAAAAAATATCAAACAAAATCAAAAGAACTCTCTTCAAGTTTCAGTTTTTTGTTTTGTTTTGTTGGTTTTTTTTTAACAAAAACAGCAATAACAACAAAAAAAATTTCCAAAGAAGGTAAAGATCCTCTCTATTGCTTTCCATTTCTCTGCTATGATTTGTTTTGTGAAATGTTGCATTTTCCACCACTTTACTGAGAAAATTAAATTATCACTGTTGGAAAACAAGGACATAAGGAACTTACTGAGGTGTGATAAACTAGTTTTTCAGTATCAGTGAAATTCAAGGACATCCATACATGTCAGAGGAAGAGGAAAGATTTCTGTACATAAGACTTTCTGAATATTAGCTGATAAAATAAAAGCAGCTATTTATTTATTAGTTTCTATCTTGCTATTAATTATATTTCCATAACACTACATTATGTTACAGTAATATATTTGAATTTTGTTAACTGTACTACAGCAGGAAAAGAATATTTCTTAAAATTATTTCCAACTCTTTCAGTTTTCCTCATTACCTGTTCTTCATGCACATATCAAAGATGAGTAATCCCCAAGGAAATGAGAGGTGGGAAGGAGGGAGATACCATAGAATAAAAAGAGCTAAAATATGATTAAATGCAAAAGATTATCTAAGCTCAGAAGGTATCGTCCTGAAACAGAAATCCCAGTAAGACTATGATAGAGCAAAGCAACAGGATGAAAATTCACATATCTTTAAAGGCTCTAAAGAAAAAAAAAAAATCGAAAATAATTTGTAGACATCCTTGTCTATCAGTCCAATGGATGCAAAGGCACTGAGCACAAATTCAGGGATTGTGGGAGAGTTCTTGCTTTGGGGAATTCAGCAGCAAGCCATGTCTTGTTATATAAAGCAGATTTTAGAAAATGTGGATGAATAGCTGTTTGACTCATTATTTACTAAACAGAATGTTATTGAGAAATAAACACTTATTCTTTTTCTTCTCATGGTTGTTTCTAGAGATAAGGGGTCCAGAAAGAGGGTGTTGGAACAAACTAATAAAACATATCTTTAGGATAAGATCAAACTTACACGTGTATTCCTGAGCTGCTGAAGAATGGTGTTAATTCTTCACAAAACACCTTTCTTCATAATTTGCTCTACTAATTACAGCAATTGTATTTTACAGAGTAAGGTATTTACAACATGAAGAAGATAATTGATGTCCTCCTTGCAGCCTGTGAGCCCATTTGACCTGAGTGTTTCAATGCTTTAATAAGTAAATGCATATAAATTATCCTTCCCATTATCTATGCTGCTTCTTTAAACCAATTTTTTTTTTATCCTCTATTTTGCAAAATACTTCAGGAGAGACTTACAGGAACAAAACCACATCAGAATCAGTGATCAATGTAATTATACAATATTGGATTCTACCACTCAATTTACATACTCATCTGTAAAAAAATGAAAGACTCTTTATAATTCCCTTCATCTCGGAGTACAGCTGTAAGAACACACAATCACTTCCTAAAGGAAATCAGAATTACAACTTGATCGAATATAAAAAGAAAAACATGCACCAGTGGAACACTTTTGTGCAAAAGATGCTGATGCAGTAGAATCAAAAAGTTCAAAAGGACACATCAATTCTCTTGACACTTAAAAAGCAAACCCAAGAAGACCAGCTGCCTACCTGCCTGCTCACACAGGCTTTTGCTGCCCAAGTTTGTCCCAGCCAATTGCCCCAAAGGTCTCCCTGTTATTACAAGACAACAAACTGGCTGGAAATTGAATTGACCTCTGAAAGAGGTGCCCCCAGACCTCTAGCTGGTGACTGGACAGTCTGCAGTTCCACTCAATCAAATACACAAAAGTCTTTCAAAAGATGTATTAACCTGAAGAGTTAAAAGAAATTAATCATTTGAGGATATATATATTATTTTTTAAAATACAAATTAGCTGATGATAGATTTTAAGATGCTAATATGGAAAATGAGATCAAGATGTCTCTCTACTCATTGCAGTTCAAAGCTGATTTTTCTAACCTGGGGAAATTCTCATACTTCCTAGCCCACAAGAACATATTAATGTCTAAACTATTGCTTAGAAATTAAATACTAATTCCACTGGTCTTTCCTCTGTCTGTGTTAGATTTGATGTAAGCAGGACCTGCCTATGAACCAGGTAGAAAGGATAAGAAAACCACAAATAAAAATGCGTGTCTTAAAAATGAATTAGCCACTTACTTGGCTATGACTTTAAGGTTTTAGTTCCTCTAAAACCTGCCCAAGAAAAGGATCAACAACCATGGAGATATTATAAATAACTTAGAGCCTAAGTACAGATCTACTGAGTGATGGCAAAGCCTACCTGCTTGTTGTAGATGCACGTATGGTGGTCTGAGTGATAGGGAGCCCAGTTTGTTACAAGAAAAACAAAGTTCATTAAGGAAATGGGTTTATAGATTCATCACCCACTCTTCAAAGGGATTAATTATCAGGGTAATTAGACACAAGCAGTAAATAATTACATATAACTGTCTAAACAGAAAATTGATTTTTTTTTATTGTAAAGATATTGTAAAATATAAAGTGCATGAATAGTGCAAATAGTAGACACGTCAAACAGCCACCAAAAGAATTTGGTTTACCCCTTGGTGATGCTGAGTTGTTTACTTCCCAGATAAATGATATGGCACCTCATCTAACCTAAAAATATCTTCATGAGCTCCTCATGATTGTAACCAGGCTGTCTTGAAAAATAGGAAAGGAACGTGGGCATAAATGCCTGAACTTCCTTGGATCCATGGGCTTTCAAAGGGAAGAATAACTAGGGAAGTTAACACATCCTACCATAAAGGCAAGATAGAAATATGTGGGAAGCTCTAGCACTCTAATGTGTCTGAGTGCTCACTCTTGGGGGTGCCTTTGAAAGCAGTACTTGACAGAAACTTTTAAAAGAGATTTTTTTAGTGAGCATCTCAGAAGGAGCTGTTTTTAAAACAGGTTTTGAAAGGAGACACATTGCCTGTGATGGCAATACTACTAACAGCTAAACAACAAAAACATCTCCAGAATCCCTGACTAATTCTGTTTGGCCACCTCTTAAGGAAAACAATGATAAAAATAAATAAAAATAATCCCCCAAAACCTATGAAAACTGCGTATTGCAGTTAACTATTTAATTTCTCCCCTCCACTTCTCTAAAACAAACAAAAAAAAATGAATGCAAGGCAAGAGAAAAGAAATGCACTCATAACCCCTTCTTATTCCCCTCCTCCAAAAGTCTTAACAGCACAAAATAAAATCCTCCTCTTTTGCTTTAGAGCACCTGGCTCCCACTCGATGGCTAAAAGTAATTAGCCTTTAATTATCACAAGTTACATTTTCACCTGCAAATCACTGCAGAGTCAGGCTTGCCCCATTAGCATATTCATCTCCCACCTGCAGGCATGAGGAAACACTCCTGCACTTCAGATGAGGGATTAACCTTTAATTTGCCCAGGCCTTTGCTGTGTTCCTGCCTGAACACACAAATCAAAATTTGTGGAAGTGTGTACAGGTTTCGAGGTCAAATTATCTTTTTTTGCTAAAAACAGATGTTAAAGGTTTCTTATATTTTTCTACAAGGTTAACCATGGGAAAAACCTTAAAATGTTTTCACAGCAATGCACATTGACATAGAAAAACAAAAAAAATCAATGCACGGACAAACTATCCAATCATTTCATTTTTTCCTCTCTCCAGTTTAATGGTGTTAAGGGAAGGGAGATTTTAAGACATTGTTGATACATCAATGAAAATATGAAGCATGAATTCCTGATGAATCCTCCAAGAGTTTCTGCAATACAGGTGCTGATCTCCAACGCAGGAAGTCTCTTTCTCACTGAGCTTCCACCACCTTATTTTCAGCTTTTACTGGGATTACTACAAAATTTATCCTCCAGCTGAATTTTTGCTTTCACTACAGATTTTTTTTTTTTTGTAAATACAGCATTATTTTTTCACATGAATACAGATTATGTGATGTAAATGTTTACAGGTTGCTTTAATTGTGCAACAAAACACGCCTTTATGCAGATGGCATGGTCCAATGGCTTCAAAAATCCTAACAATGTGTAGAAACACATCACTAAGGTGCATATTTTTAGGAAGAAGGCAAAGAACTCTGTGTTGTTTTAGGCCAATAGCTGGAACAATATGTACACAGCTGAAATATAAATAGGATGCACCACGCTAATATTTAGTATGGAAAGTCCTATCTTAGGGATTTACTTTCTTTTGCATCTAAGAAATAAACGGAATGCATTTCAATCAAAGGACCACAGATCCAAACAATCTATTGTAGAAACTAAGGAAAAAAAAGAAAAAGGAAAAAATCCTTAATTCCTGAATCTAGGAACTTTTCTGCAGACACAACACCTAACAAATAAAATGTCCTCCCAAATAAAAGAAGTAAACTGAATTGGTATGGTTGACCTCCTAAAACAACAACCTTGTGCCAAAGTAATGATTTTACATTTTGAGTATTTTTTTTCCTCCTGCATTTCCATGCATCTTTATGTCACTGCATCTTTATGATTGTGATCAGACTCTGTTGAAAAATTATGCATAAATATGCAAAATATGCATAGCATTGTTTATAAAAAGTGTTTATTAGATTTGCTATAATGAGTTTGGCACAACTAGGTCACTGTACCATTTTATTATCATCATCATATTATATTTGTGAAAAATTTATCTTAAAACAGTATGGAGGCAATATAAATTACAACTGTGAACTAATATTTTAAAAAGCAGCTTATAGAAATAGTGATTCTGTGTTCTCTTTAATCTGCAAATAGATTTTTCTTTTTACTATGTAAAAAAATACAATTTACTAGACACAAACAAAACCTTTAGTAGCAAACAAGTGTTTGTGATAACAGCTACAGTTTCTCATATATAGGGCATTTCTAAATCTTTTCTAAAACAATATTATATTCTTTGTCTTGCCTCTTAATCAATGCAAAAATGTTGACTACGTTTCTTTTCTGCACTAAAGCGTTGAGACATCAGGATAAACAACAGCTTAGATATTAATGCACCTGTTTATCCTGTTAGGTTTTGGGGGGGTTTTTTTGCCAGTTTACTTCTGATACATGAAATTGGATTTCTGGAGGCTTAGACAGGTATTTAACCCACAAGACTTTGATTTCTTCTGAATTAAATTTCTTTTTTTAGTTTCCACAAACAATTCTATCCTAACTTGAAAAACCCTCATCATGGAATTTAATCAAAATTAATTGAAAAAAATAGTTTTCCTATGGGAACTTAACAAGACAGTATTTTCTACTGAAGATAATTTAAGCAAATATTTCTGAGCTGTATTCATCTTTGTTTTTTGTCCTGCTGCATACTGATACACCAGAACTTTCTGACAAGATGCAGTGATTCTGTAAGTAGTATGGAGCATGTGTAAAATTAAAATACCTTAGAAAGGAAAAAATGCCTACTTACATTGGAATGCTGGAGTATTTGCATGGTGAATAAGCTTAAATTGAATTTATAAAATCATATTGTAAATCAAAAATTGTTTTTGGGTTGAAATTCTTCACTAGACCAATGACCATATTTTTTCCCTAAATAGAGATATGGAGAAGATAAAAGGGCAATAATGCATTAGCAAAGTACTGATGTTAATACTAGGAGTTACTTGTCTATTTTGTCAATATCTAGAATCAAAACCTACCAATTTTAGATTGGTAGTTACTGCTAGCATTTATTAGTAGTATTATTATTTTGATTAAGTCTATCTCAAGCCATATCAAAATCATGAAGGCATGTATCTAAATGTTGAAGGTAACTTGAATGGTAATAAGGCTTTAATCCTAACCTTAATTATACTGAGTTTCTAGATTAAAAAGCTCTAAACATTAAAAAATCTCTCATGGTTCACCACCAAAAATATAAGAAAATTATACATATGTGTGTGTGTGTGTCTATATATATACAGACACACACACACATATATATTTCTTGCCAATTCTTCTGATTCATATGATTTTGACTTGTTTCCTCTCCTCTACATTATCCACTCAACATTTTAACATTGCTCTTTAGGATTTACAGACTTATTGCTGCCATCAGGAAACAGCCAAAATGCCATCTATTTTAGGTCACATTGCCATGACATAGAGAGAGGATTATGTGTGAAAATATGCATTTTCAATATATATATCAGACATTCTTACATCAATTTGCCATACACAGTTGCAGCTAGCAGACTATCTTTTCGTTTGTGGGAGAGCCATGGAGTTCCTTCCAAGAGAAATATGACACAGTTCCTTTTCTTGCTTGGATGTCACAGTAAATGCAGGATATTCAAAGCACATTTTCTGTACTGAGACAGAGCATAATTATAATTCAACACATTTGGCTAGAAATCAAAATAGCTACCCAAATGCAAAGACACCAAAAAAAATTCACTTCCACTTAAATAATTGCAAAGTTTTCAGCACAGAAGACAATACATCAATTTCTTGACATTTCCTTCAAATTGGCTTTTAACATGCAAACTGAAAGAAGGTAATTTGTCTTTTGCCTTCATAGCCATCCCTTTATAGTTTACTAATACTAAAGTTTCATTAAAATATTGTGCATTAAATCAATCCTCCCTCCCTGGCAAAGAATCCACAACCATTTTAAGGCAATTGTAGATATTTCAAGCAAAACTAAGACATATCAAGTTTCTGCTTTCACATTTACTTTAATCTGATTTTGTTTAAAGTATAGGAAGTTTAATTAAAGTAAGCTCAATTTATATGTTTCAAAATATGCACTTATCAGCTTACATTGGCAGTCCAATAAAAATACTAGCATATGAATATCACCAATAATCAACCTTAGTAATCCTTGGCTGTACCAAGTCATCAGCAAATCTCCACATGTACAACCTATAAATGTTATGATAACTTTAAAACCTTTCAATCTGCATTATGAGGCTCCTAAATTCAGCAAATAATCAATAATGTATGCAATTCAATCAGATAGCTTTATTCCCCTTGAAAAGGAAGATTTAATGAAGCCCTTAAACAACAAGTAAACAGGTCTTCATCACTGTGGTGTCCATTATCAGCAGAGTGATTCTGTGCGACCTCTTCGGGGCATAGAAAAATTAATTTCTTCTCACTGCCCAGTCATGAGAAAAAAAAATGACTGCTGTTCATATGGATGACATATTTTCCTACCTGGAACATCTGTTGTGAGCATCTGAGGTCTATCAGTGCCCAGTAAAAGCCATTATTGCCATACTCATTTTCCAGCAAAGCCTGTTCTGTTTAACTGCCCCAAGCACTCAACACAAGAATTTTGGATTCTCTCTAGAGCTTCATCTGCTAGATGTGCATACACAATTGCCATCCATTTACATTCTTCTATGATTCAGTGGAAATACTACATAAAGGAAAAGTGATAAAATGCTCTGTAGTGTGTAAAAGGTGACAAACATCACTAAATCCATCAAACAACCCAGACCAGGTTCAGGAATCCCTGGGAAGAAAATGTGTCCACGGCATTTTGATTCTTCCTTCAGTCACAACCTTCACATGTAAATTAAAGTTCTTTTCCAGGACAGGCCAACTTCATCAATCAATGGTCAAATATTTTCTCATGATTTAAGAACTTAAGAATACTTATTATTTAAGGAAATTATACAAAAAGGAAAAGGCCTTTTATTTTGACCTGCTAATGCTTCACTGAGACACATAATTGCATTCTCAGCCCAGTGAACCCAACCCAAATGTAATTAAACAACACTGCTAGTTATTAAATCAAGGATTCTGATTTATTGAATTTTTGTTGTTGTTGTTGTGAATGGTAGTGGCTTACCTTCTGAATATTTTATATGTTATACATGCTACTATTTCAGGATTAGCCAGTAATAAGAATGGTGTAGATCATTAAACATACCCTGCATTAAATTTTAAAGTACTATTTCCATTTACTTTGGCAAACGAATAATGGGGAATACATCGTGGATTTCATCTGAAAGTTAATAGGTTTATTAAACTTGGAAAACTCTACTTGGTATAACTGAATAAAAAATTGTTTTATTGTCATTGTAAAGGATGAAGTAAGAAAGAAATTTAATGAAAAAAGATAACTAGCTGAATTTCTTCTGCTTTAAAACCACAGCTTCACCTTTTACCTTCCTAGTCTTTTACTCTTTAGAAGATCAGGGTGATAATAGCATTATGAGGCTGTGACTAGAAAGGTCAGACAAAACAATGGATTTCCAGAAAACTATCTTTTTTTAAATATCATTACTTTGGAATAATTCATTGATTTTTTTTTTCTTTTTCCTCAGAGAATCACACAGAATCAATTAGGTTGGAAAAGACTCATGGACACACAACTCTTTTCTTGGTAAGTGTGAATAGCCCATGCTTTATTCTGCTTTTTTCCTTTATCAGAACTGCAGAGGACTCCAGTATACCTTGCATCTTCTGTCCAAAAGGAGAATCTCCTATGTCTGTGCCATTCATAAAAACAGCTGCCTTGAAGTCAAGGCTTTACCCAAGTCTCTAAGTTTTACTACCCATGCCATACGGAGAGCTGTTTTGTTGGTTTGAGTTTTTTATTTTTTATTTTAAAATTACATTGTGGATTTATTTTTGTTTATTTGTTTGGTTTAATTTAACTTTCCACCTGAAAGTTTTTCCCTGATTCATGGTTGATACCAGGATGGTGCTACTCCTCTGCTCTGAACATTTACTCTGGAGGCAACTGTCCTTTACTAACTGATATCATCCACTTCTAAGAGTACTCCATACTCCTCTCCTACCCCTCTTTCCAACATTTTCTTTACAGAAAATATATTTGAACTAATTGATTTATGTAAGTCATGTTAACTGGAGCTCTGATCAGTTTTGTTCTCCTTATATTTACTCCAATTAGTCAACATTTTATGTCTTTTTTAAGGTCTGAAAGGATGATGGATCTGACATCCTTTAAATTCTTGCCTCTGTGTAATGGCATAAATAGCTCATATTTTATTCAAACATTTTTTGCAGAATTATATGCACATTTGAATAAAAATGAGAAGGGACATGATATTTCCCCCATTTTTCTTACTAACCTAACATTCAGAAAATAACACTTAATTTTTCTACCTCTGTGTTAGGAGCCCTTAGGTCCCATACAAACCTTCTTCCCTGTTTGCAGGCAGTTTTTCCACTTAATCTCCAAACTCCATTTCTGATCTGTGGGTCACATTCCTTCATATAAGGTGCAAAGAGAGTCCTATGAGGTGGCAGACTACTCATGCATTTCCCTCTTCCTTTGTGTTTTTGTATCATCTTCCAGCCACAGCCTTTGTTGTGTGTGTCTCTGGGATAATAAAGAGATTTCTTAGAACCTTAGACCATTTCTGCCTTTCTAATACCATATCCATTAAATTACCATAAAGTCATTTCTCAGCTTCCTTCAAAATATGTGCCATCAGTCTACTGAATTGTGAGAGGTTGGACTTTTTTCCTTTTCTTTTCTTTTTATTTCCCTCCCTGTAAAGTTTTCCACTTATATTCCAGTGCAGAAGAAAAGTAAACACTGAAAACCCCCAGAAATGGGAAATTCTTATTTCCCCTAATGTTACTATGGAATGGGAAGAGCTCAGGAAGGGGGAGAAATAAGCTAACAGTCTTGTGCAATAATTTCTTCCCAGAACTTGTTTCTGACATTGCAGTTATCTATTTATCTATTGAATAGATTAAGTCTTTGCTTGGACTTTTGGAGGCTAACTAAAAGGGCAGAGATATTTATCTAACCTTTGTACAGGCAACCACCATGGATAATATAAACCTACAAATGTCTTTTTCCTTTCCTGTAGAAACTATAAATCTCATAAATTGAATTCCTGCCTGTAAAACCTACAACAACTTATTTTTTTAACCAAAGCAAGCAAGATCTCCATATTTGGTGGCATATATGAAATTTTCCTTCACAATTTACAATAATATAACCATTCAAGATAGGACTGGAAAAATAGTTCACCAAGTTTTTTTAAAACATGGGACACAATGATGACTGATTAAGTAAATAATCTTAAACTGATTTCTTTAATATAACAGAAGCAAGTTATTACATAAAAATTAGTTCTATAAGTACACAAATAATTTAAATTTTGTTTCTCCACCTTATATAAAAATAGTCTATTTGCCAATAAATTCAATTTATATTTATTGTTTTGTTTCCTAACTAGGTGGGACTAAAAATAAATCTTTAAGACATCAATAGATTTTAAAAATTGATGGAAGATTCTGTATTATGTTTACACAATATTACTGATTATGCTATGTAGAATTGAATAGCAAAGAAAAAACAGAGGGTACAGAAGTTAGCACATTTTCAGAGTACAAGGAGTAAAAAAAAGGCAAAATAATAAAGCTTGCAAAGAATAAGGGCCAAATATAGCATTTGCTTTACAGTTATGGACCTATTTCCTAAAGTAGATCTTAGAGAAACCATTCCAACTTTTGTAGCTGTGTTGAAAGTAACAGAAAAGGAAAGATAGAATTAAAGCAGTTGGTGATTTCTTGAAGTGTCGGCAGTGTTCCACTGTCTGCCATTGGGTTGTTCTGACTCCTGAAAAGAGGTTTGTTTCTCTTTCCACTTCTATTAGGTGTTAGCAAATTCAGAGATCAGTGGCTCACTAAAATTTGGTAGAGTAGACTTAAATACTCATAGCAGAAACTGAAAAGATGCACCCATATCTTCCCCTGGTCCTGATAAAAACCACAGCATCAATATCATGGCCCAGTGTCACACTTCAGCTGACTGAAACATATATAAATAGGGAACAAAATCACCACAGAATATTACTAGAGTAATATATTAGATATATGAAAAAATGTATCAGCTTTAGGGATGAGAAATAGTTCTATAGCTCATGGTAAGCTGTGAAGAATATCTTAGAGAAGTTTGTGCAATGAAGTTTTTAATAAAATGTGCTACATCCAATTCATGAGCAATTGTTAGTGTCCACCATCCTAAAAACCATGAAAATGCAATTCTTATTCTTACTGTGTTAAAACCCAGCAATTTCAAAAGAACAATTTTTAGGAAACAAGAGGTATTTTTCAGGGGGAGCCCTCCCCTGTGAAGGGATCAAGGAAATAAGAAAGGAGGGTGATGTTGGGGGCCTCTAGAGAAGTGCTCTTGACCTGAGTGAAAGCATCTCTATTTTTGCCCACAAAAGGAGAGAAAAGTGAACTAAAGTCAACAAAAGTTCACATCTGAGCTGAGAAGTTAACATGAGAGAAAAGCCAAGTATCCTTCTATCCTTGTCCTCAGCTATGGGGAAAAACATGCTTCTGGAATGCATGATCCTGTCAAAATATAATCGATTCAGACAATATGAAGATTAAGTGTAGTCTCCATTAAAGCCTCAGTTTTGCCTCATAATTCTATTTTCAGAAATCTCATCTCAGGTTGCCAGAATTTTACTCAGCTGTCCATAAGGTTACATAGGAAAGCATCCATGACAAGTGAATCTGTTCTAGGACTCATCTCATCATGGCTACCTTTCCTTTTTGTTTTAGAAATAAATATTTAATTTCATAACAGAGGCTTAGCCAAATAGTGCTGATGTCTTTGACAACAGCATGAGGGAAAAATAATTACTGTTCTCTTGTTTTCTCTGTGCTCATATACAAAATTACAGCACAAGACACCACCAAATTGCTGTCCCTCATGGGTCTCTTTAATCTTCTTTTTCCTATTATTCTGTATGGATTATGTTCTTTTCCTGCTAACTATAAATACACAGGAATTTTCCCTTTTTGCACTATGTTCAGCTGATTAAATCTGTTAATGAAGTTAGTTTAACAGAGTTGACACAGCAACTATGAGCAAGTGTCAGATTTACAACCTCAACTTCTGCAAACCAGAAGATGAGTTCTAAAGGGTGCATTACACTGCTCAATATTAATAAAAATAAATTATATAAATCTCCATTTGGGGAGAAAAATGGATCAGAAAGGTGGAAAATAATTTGAATAATTTTCCAAAAAAAATAAACTTGTAAAATTTTGCTGAGCATGAATATGTATTATTAGATGTTAAGTCCCTCATCTTTTCATGTCCATACAGCCAAAACTAAATCAACTTTGACCTAAAAAAAAAATAAAATTAAAGATGACACATATAAGTATTCAGAAGATTTTCCTGGAGGAGTTTGGGTAAGGGAAGATGTAATCATAGCTTATTACTTTCAATAATATTTTCCCCAAACATGATGCACAAAGTTTTAAAAAATAACTGTCTACGTAAGCAGCAGTTACACAAGTTGTAAAACCTGAAAATAATGAAAGAACCAACCCTGGACCTATTTTCTGTTTAGCTTTTTGTGTTGTGTAATAAGTACAAAGCTAAGTATATCCTTGTCTTTCTACAGAGAACATACTGTTTTTGGCACAAGATTTTACTCTTGTAAAAATGACAAAAAAAATTAGCTGTCATGATCTTAGAAGACCAGTTTCTTTCAGAAATAAAAAGCTTGTTGTTGTTGTTATTGTTGTGGTTGCATTCTATAGTAGTAAAAGTTCACAGACAAATGGTATTTACTTTTGGACTCATGAATATAAAACTCAAAAAGGTTCTGTGTTCCAAAAATCAGTAACTGCTTTTATTTCTAAAAGATACAACCTTATTAAGATTCCTGACAAAAGTTACAATGCTAGATTTATATAATTTGTTGGATACAGAAACAGGGATTGGAAATGTAAAACTGTGCTCTGATCAACAGCAGTTCAGGTCAGCCTCGGCTTTGACCATCCAAGTCATCAAAATCTTCAAGGATGGAGATATCACATTTCTTTTGGGTAATCCTTTCCTGTGCTTCCCTGCAGCCTAAACCAACAGAACAGAGTTTTTGGAATGTGATATAGAAGTTCCTGTGCTTGGACTGCAACCATTTCATCATTACAAGTAAAATTTTGATACTAACAACAAAGAAACACATAACCTCCCCCGATAATATTGAATGAAGGGGCATGAAAGATTTTGAAAAGTTCCTTTGGAGGGAAAAAATGTATGTGGTATTAGACAACTTTATGTCAAAAGCAGAGTTATTGTGCTCACTAAAACTGTAATCAAGAGGACAAAAATTAAAAACTGCTTTCCAGAAACCATCAGAAAAGAAAATATTTGTGTAATTGTTTACAGGTTTAATGAAACTTAAAACTGATAGATTTTTTTTTTTTTTTTTTCTACTGCAGAAGTCCCACCACTTATAAAATGAAAGAGACACCTCCGGGGTAATATATGTCAAACCTAAGTAAGCTCATGCTACATAAAGTTCTCAGTTTAGCAGATGAAAAATGAAATAAGATGAAAATCAAGTAGAAAGTCTATTGATAGACTAATGGCAATCCATGTGTTGCTATTTTTCTTGCACTGTTGGAGGACCAATACTATAATTCCATTTTAGATTTTTTGAATCTGTATTCAGGTATTCAATGCTCCATCTTCATAGCAACATGAACATATCTGTAAAAAACAACCTCCAAAGGATATGATTGTTTCCATGTACTGTGCTTTGGAGAACATTTGTCTTATTTTGCCATCACCACTCCCATGGCAATGCATCCACCAACACATTAACTCTGGACATAATTATATTGCTGATGTTAGCACTACTCGAAAGAACTATGGTAATCTATTGTCTATTCTATATTGGTGAATATTTGTGCATCTTTACACCATTTTTTTGGTTGCTTGGTTTCCCTGTTTTGCTGGGTTTTGAGGGGGATTTTTTTGCTGCTGGTTTTCCCTTATACTAAGACTCATTGTAGTAGACAATACTTATGTCACCTCAAAGTTCAAAAATTTTAAAGAAAAGCTGAATCTATGGATTTTTTAATTGACTTTATAACCACCACTGAAACATTTTAAGACTGAAGTCATGTGGGACAAAGAAGTCTGCACAATCATCCAGTAGGTAAATTGCAAAGATAATTTCTCCTCCTCCAAAAAACTGGAGATGCCTAAGAGTGTCTCTGATGTACCTTTTGTTTTGTAACATTGCTAGAGCTAATTGTAAATTACTAATTATTGCAGGGTGATAATGTTCCTCAGAGCAACTATTGTTTAGCTTTAAGGTCTCTTTGTTGAGTACAAAGTGAAGTGACAGTAGATCCTTGGAGCTGATGGATTTGAAAAATGCAAACACTGCTGCAGACATTGCTTTACCTTCAGATATGTGGAGCAGGAAAGGCCAGAAGCCAGAATTTTTGCTCAATGGCTGTTCAGAGAGGTTATAAAAAATTTATTATAGTTTTGTTCTGTATGCACAGTGTATGACTGAATGACAAAATTTTAGAATGTGTCCTAAATTTGGCATTTAAAGAGTCCAGAAAGATAGAATTCAATGGGCCATGTTCAGCTCTGACCTAAAGCTTTCCTAGCAAGAACACATTATTAAGGAGAGTTCACTGATCTATGAGCTGCATAGAATAGATCGAAGTTCTTCAGCAGCCAGGAAAAATACTCATGAATGGATGTTTCAAGAAAAGTGTAGGTTGATCAGAATTTATTCAGAATACATAATGGATAAAAGAAATTAACAGATTATAAGCAATACAGGTGAATACATTCACTTTAGCCTGCTGATATTTCTAACTTTCTACCAATGGCTTTACAAAGCACTTGACTTAAAAGCATTTACTGTGGTTTAGTTATTTTAAAACATATCCACCTTCAAATCACACGAAGTGCAACAGACCACGGAAAGTCTATTTTATTACAAGCAATAGGAAGATGAAAATTTAATGCTTTGGAGTACAAAACACAATTTAAAACTTTAGGAAAAAATACTCTCACTGAGAGTATGATGACTACTGCAAAACTAACCACCATCCTTGCAAATACAATATTTCTCAAGGAAGACTTTCTAAAGCTGCCAATCATCTGTACATGGGGCGTTAGCATGAGAGGCAACTCTTTGAAAAGACTGGAATCACAGGAGGAACTCCTGGAATTTCACTGGGAATATTGCAGAGCCTAAAGCAATAGGTGCTTTTTCATCTGTTGAAATATGAAAAATTGACCACTGTCTCATATGATAGAATGATCTCACTTTTCCATTAGGTGGAAGAGCTCATTTGCCCACCTGGAGCTGCAGAACAGATTGTGCCCCCACTGGAAAGTCCACTGATGTTCTGGTTTCATTTAGTATAGTACATTCTTCAAATAAATTCAAGGTTTGGCTTAAACAACATCAAACATTATATGTCACTGATGTAAACAAGCAACTCCCCAAAACTAACCATACATTCTTATTCTAGGTATGAATTCATTGAGCCAACACATCTGTCCATCAAATATCCTCATAATATCCTCATATTATCCTCAAAATATCCTCATAATATCCTCAAAATACATGTTTGCTATTATATGCTATTTTTCAATCATGGTCTGGTAAAATACTCTTAAATATCCAAAGAATTGCTGGCAGTTTTTAGAAGAAACAGTTTCCAAAAAAGAGTGCAATGAGGTTCGTTTGTAGGTATAAAATATATTTGGAACTATAGGTGGGAGCCTTTTTAATGTCGTTTCAAGATGGAATGAAAAAGGGCCAGCGAGCCAGTTCCCTTTCAATTTACATTCAAAGCCCAGAGAAATATTTCATCCATGTTCAGAGAAACAAACGCCACCTTCTAATCTCTCACGAGTGGTCAACACCTTTGCAGAGCTGATTGGTGAAGTTGGAAGGCATCTGCTTATCCTCCCATGTCTCACCATCAGCAGCAGCCTCACAACATCTGTTTTGCTCTTTTCCCTTTGATTTCTTCTCATATCTTTGCCTATTTTAACTCCCCGGGGGATTGGTGCTTTAAGTCTTACCATCTGCTACTTCACCATTAAAAATGAATGCAAGTAAATATTAAAGCCTGGCTGGAAAGCAGCTCTGTGTATATTCACTGATTTTAAGTGTACTTTTTAAAAGAAGAGATACTAAGTAAATGGAATGAAGGAAAGTTCACTCAGCCTTATTTAAATGGCATTAAATCTCATGCAAAACATTTTAAATACATGTGTTTAAAATCAATACTGTTCCAAGTTAAAACTAAACACAAGATTAAGGCCTGTACCCATAAAGAATCTCTAAATCTTTTTGCCTATAAATAACATCCAAATGTTTAATGCCTAACGATCTCAACTTTTGTAACTATATTTTACTCTGACTCCAGGTCTCATTCTGTCTTTTCTATTTGAATTATAAGCAAGCTACTCTCAGAAGTCTGAAAAAGGTAGTTATAGGCTGTCAAGTCATTTCATTTTCTCTCAGAAAAAAAGTTGAAATAGATTGATCTTTTTAGTACAAAACATATTTTACAGACTGAATCATTCATGTAGCTCTTTTTATTCGAAAATCTCTGTTGTTTATGATGTATTGCCACCCGTAGTTACAACACTCTAATAATTATATCTCAAAGCTGTGCTCAGGTATATTTTTTTCCTAGCACCATTTATACATTATTTTTGCTGTTAAATTCTTCCTGCATTGAAAATATGTCATTTATTGGGCATCTTTGCTTAATTTTAAAACCTTTTAATCATGAGCATCTATCAAAATTAAAATTTCCCATCTCATAGGCTCTAGTTTGAAAATGATTTTTCTGCAATTTCTGACAATGATTTGTACCATGATTTTCCCTCTTTTATTTTACTGTTATTCTTGTTTCCTCATAATGTTGTTCTCTTATAAATAACAGCAATGGAACTGTTTGGGCAGATCATATAAAAACCTGTTTAGCTGTCCATCATTATTGATCAGTCATTGATTTTATTGATAAAGAGTGTCTGTATTTTCTCACAGACCTTTGTACACAAGTATTCTTGGTATTTTAACTACAGACATCATATTTCCTAACAGATCTTTTATGCAAAATAATATATCATAGAATTTAGGAAAAATCCAAATGTATATTTTACTCTAGTCTCAAAAAATATTACTTGTTATATGTTGATGAGTTCCAAGTGGAGAGAGATGAATCTAACTTTGTACTTTGTTAATTCTGGAAACTTTTTTACTTATGGATTATTTTGCGACTTAGCGATCACTGTGAACAAATCACTGTGAACAATTCAGTAGATTAGTAAACCATCTTCCCATGATGAATTTATTTATTACACTCAATATATGCACAGGATAAATTTTAATTTTTGTATATTAGCTTCATGTAATTGTTGCCTAAAGTGCGTTTGCATTAGGATCCTACAGTTATAATACAACACTTTCTTGTCTATTTATGGTTTTTTGAAACAGATCTATGTCATGTGAAAAAATTTAACAGCCGCAACCAATATTTTTCTATTTACAATGAGATTTAAATCAAGTACTCACAAAGAGTCATGCATACAACTTCAGAGTACCTCATTAGTTTTGCCAATATTACTTCAAAATGTTTTGAGCATAAAGACATTTTAAAAATCTTTTTTTTTTTATTTGAGAAATTAATGTCAGAAAATTCTTTCAGCTTTTTTCTCAGGTAGTGATAACAGTCAGTCAAATGATGGTTCACCCTATAAAACCTTGAGGTTTTCATTGTCCTGGTATGATATTATTGCTCTTATATGTCATTGCTCCTTACAATGCTTGTATTATCAGTTTATTTCTTGCTTGCATTCCATTTGGTCCTGTATAGTCCAACAAAGCTAAACCCCATATTTTTTATGTAATATTTAAACTATTTCCAGACAATTTAATACAAGAGTATAACATCGGAGTGCAAATCAATATTCACAAAAAAAAAAAAAATGAAACATAAAAAGTGAAGTCATTTATTTGGAAACTACAGTTTATCCCTACGTAAAGCTAATTGTCTTCCTCTCCATCCATGTCTCTATCTTCAGCAAATTTAACATTGCACTGAGTTATCAGCCAGTAGATATTAAGACTATTTTGTTGTGTTTAGCTTTTATGTGTTGGCAGTCTGTTTTTTACAGCTTTTTAAACAGATGGTTTTATATCAGTAAAGCTTAACAAGACACAGAGCAAACAAAAATAAAACCCTCACTACCAATATTGCTTTTCATTGCCCAGTTGCTGCCAACTAAGATATATTGAACCTATCTCTGTCTAAAAAGCCAACAACAAGATGCAGTTTCACAATTCCTGAGTGTGTACTTATCAATTTACGAGACTAAAAATTCTGGGAGTGAGCTTGTGAACTGTGTAGTTATAGATTTCAGTCATGAACATTTACTGTCAGAATTAATGGAAAAGTGACTATTGGCATGATCTGCTGCCAGATTTGACTTCTGCTATTTTGTGAATACCAATGGGAATTTCATCTCATGAGATCTAACAGATCCTGGCTTTTTTGGGGGGCTCTTACAGCAGATTTCTGAGCACACATCATATGTACATTCAGTGATATGGTAGATACCAGTAATGATGGATAATTCTCTCTCTATTCATAATTCCAGAAGCTGTGGTTTTAAATATGTTCTCAGCACTAGAAAATAATTACAAACATGTTTTTATTTTGTTGATTTAGTTCCCTAAATAAGTAGTTTTGGGTAATGCTTAAAATACAATCATACATCCATAAACATGCATTGCACTTCTCAGATTAATCTCATACATCACACAATCCTCTCACACTGAAACATAATCAACTCACAGTAAGATTCTTTGATGGTCCAGATGATAATGGTTGAGCAACTGTTTTTAAAAGCTATCTGTTTTGGTATGTCTTTCCACCAGATGATGAAAAAATAACTTAGAAATAAAAAAAAAAAAAATTGAAACACATTTGTTCAGTATTTTAGTAAAAATCCTTAAACACCAGTGGAGAAAAGAAACATATTTACCCAAGATTGTTTAGTATCAAATAGTATTGAATAAAGAAGTAGATCCTTCACTTCTATGGTTTTGTAAAATTGTAACTCATGTTAGAAAGGATGTTCTGTCAGACTATAGGTGACCTAAAATCCATAATGTTTGACAACATGTATTGATATATAAATGTGAGATAGCATGATGAACATATATGTCATATCAGAACTCATACTTACAATTCATCTGCAGAAGTCCTTTTACCTGATTAACTGATAAAGAATCTTCCTCTAAGTTTAACGTTAAAACTTTCAAAATTACCCATTTCTTATAACTCTTTGAAGATCACCTTGAACTTCTTGGGGACTCTGTGAAACATTTCCCAAGTTCTAAACATAGCTGCCAGTCAACAGTCATAGAGTTGCATTTGACACAGATATAACTAAAAAAACTCCTCCCAAGTCTCGACGGAGTTACTCTAGATTTACCCTGGCATTCCTGAGATACACAGAAGTTTGCATCTTTTTCCTAACTCTTAAAAAAAAACATCAAAGACTTAATTTGCAGCCTCTAATTTCGGAACTGCTCAGGGAAATCAGATGATCTAGTCACAATATTGCATAGGGGGAGAACACAGGGATCCAGGGCCCCGTTTCCAGGTGCACAGCACGGCTATTCCCGCACTCTCTGCGTGCTGGGGCAATCCTTGCCCGAGCGGTGCCAGGCACCTGGAGAAGTAGGACAGTTTCCGTGCACACAGAGAGCTGGTGGAGCTCTAACTAGCACAGCACTTCATTCAAGAAGTCAGCTTCAGAACTTCATTTAAAATTATCAGGGGCACATTATCTGGGAACGCAAGAAGAAGCAATTATTGGTTTAATTAGCCTGCATTCACCACGTTGTGCTCCCTCTCTTTGTTGGATCGCCAGGCAATTTTGTAAAATCATTAAGCAAGGGAACTATAATTCCACGATGACCTAATCTGCAGCTCCATCCTATCACACTGGAATATTTTAAAGTTATTTATGACTGTCCTCAATAAACGTTAAGTCCATTGGGCAAGAAACACTTTGGGTCCTCAAAATTCCAAATGGCTTCTCTTACTGAAGGGTTTTTGTTGTGTTCAGTCATCTGTTGCTTTCTATGCTTGAAAGAGAAGGTTTGCTGTGAAAATAATTGAATGTTGCTGTGGAAATACACAGGACACACAAATAAATATTTTTCTGTCCCCAAGGGAAATAAAAACAAAACACAAACATTTCATTTTCATCATAATCTTTGATAAAATGGGCATGAAGGAAGGTTCAAACCAGTGTAAAACAAACTCAAAACATATGATATAGATCTTTTTCCTGAGAAGGAAATGGAATAAATAACATTATTTTTCTACCTAATCTCTCAGATTTTGATGGTAGGAGAGATTTAGGAATGCAATTCATGGCATGTTATTATTTTTGTGTCTTGTTTTCATCGCCGTCATCTCATGATGTTTCTGTTCTTTCACTGCACCTTTGACACAGGAGACTAAAAGAAAGGTTAGATTTATAAACTATGTATCTTCACACCTCTTAAGCAGTAATTTAGTATACTATCATTATCTCCAAAGATTACAAAGTTTCTTCATACAGCATCCAGGAAGACTGCGTTTGAAACACTCGGAATAAATTAAAAGTTGAAAATATCAGTTGATAACCATATATGAAGATACTATTTGCCTAATTAAATTGTTTCACTAGGCTAAAATAAATCTGTGTAAAGCTGTGATTTCTACATATGCTTGGCTAAACAGAAAACTGATTAGGACAAAAGAAATGGCATTTTTCATTCCAAAATAACTTTTCTAAGAACACTTTTCTAAGCCTTATGAGTGAGATACATTCAAAATTCTATGCCAGTTTAAGAGTTTTGTGAAATATAATACAGAAAGACAATTGATTTTTATAATAATTTTGTATAAATCAAATAAACATGATTTTTATATCATTAAAGAAACAGAATAACTTGACCAGAACATTTTACTACTACTTTTAGTATGTTGGCCTGGAGCAAGTACACAGAACAATTGATTGTATCTCTTAATCCTATACAACAGTCAGAATTTAAACAGTTTCTGAACAACCACAGGCACAAACTTCTGAAAGACAGAAAAGAAAAAGGTATGGGTATATCTGAAACTCCTAACTATTCCTAACTATAGAATTATTTAAACTTTAAAAATCTGGTTTGAGCTACTTACATCCAATATAGATAAAAGATAATGCCTTCATAAATGTGTGTTTAATGAATTAAGTACAATCTAATTTCTCCATTAAATTTTACCTATGGCACTTCAGGACTTGAAAATACATTCCTGCGTTTACACTATACACTCAAACACTGAAAATGTGTCCTTTAATACATGGTTCTTACTCTCATATTGCTTCATTTTAGCCTGGGAAATTAAACCAACATTTAATTTAGACTCTCATAATGGTTTACATTTTAAAGTGATACGTGGCATTGTATAATGCAATCAAAGAAAACTGCAGTCCATGAAATTCCTAATAAAACAACAACAATCACAAATTGCAAATCACAGACCTCACCACTGCAAGCACAAAAGAGAAATGAGGCATTAAAGCAGTCAAGTGTCACATAAGAGTCTTGGTCAGAGCAAGAATTTCAATATGCTCATCTCTGACACTTAGAGATGAAGGAAAACTATGAAAGTAACCACATATGGTTGCACTGTTTTCATATGCAGAATCCTAAGGCTGTTTAAATACACCTGAAAGAAGCTAATTTATGCTTTCAAAAGCTGTACCACAGTGATAAAATAAGATAAAATCATAAACAAGAAGAGCTCCTGAGAGACAAGTGGGGAAATGACAGAATTGGATAAGCAATGCACAAATGTGGAGAAGACTGACTGCCAGCACTGCAGAAAACACTGGGAAGGTTCTGGGAGAAAGACTGCAAACCAGGACTCTCCATTAGTATTGAAACCTTCCTTTTCAGGCCTTTCAGACACCTGGCTCCCAGTTGCATTGTCTTAGCTCTTTCTTCTCAATAGCTATGTCAGCTACTTTTGATAGTCATGGTCACTTCAGCTGTAAATTTACCAAAGCAAGTGGCTTATTTGTTTTTTGATAATTTCAGTAGTTCCTGTGTCACAATAAGACATGAAAGGATGAAGCAGGGTGAGGCCCGAGGTCAGCAAGAATGTTCTCTGTTCCCTTTATTTCAAATTGTGACTCCAATATATACAACTGTACAGAAGGACCAAAGATTGGTCCAAGGTGTCGCCACCCTTTCAATCTCATTGGTGAACATCACCATCACTCAAGAAGCTCCTCCTGGAGGAGAAGAATGCAAACATCTCTTTATTTACAAGAGAAAGTGTGAGAACTCAGCTCCAAGTTCTATAAACATCAGAAAGCATATGAAAACATCAGAAGGCAAAGTAAAACATGGAAAACCAAGGGTGACAGTTCTCGCACTGCAATTTGGCAGTCTTGGGCTTGATGTCTAGAATTATTTCACTCTCCTTTTACCTTGCCTTGAAAACCCCATCATGTGTATCTCAGATGGCTTTTTGAACTCTGCACTAGCACCTCTTTTTTATCTTGTCAAAGCAACTGTGACAGAGAGTAGCCCAAATCAGCTGAGCTGCATTTCTATTTGATGAGAGCTGGCTGATCCAACTTTTATCCCTCTTGTCATGGGATTGTCTGCCCTTCACAGTTGCAAGGGCCTGTTCATTTTTCCCAGAAAATAGAGAGCATTGCTTATTACAATTTGACTTTACCTTTCATTGCCTACATTATTTCCAGAGGAAAGAACAACATCCCCAGAAAAGACCTTACCCTCACACTCTCAAATCAATGGGGTTGGCTTTTTCCTCATGAATGGCTTTCAGGGGTGCCCTATCTGTGTACCACTTCAAGGAATCATTTTGGTGCTGATGGGCTAGCAATTATCCTCTAAAGCTCAGCCATTCTTGATGCTCATCACATAGGAAACCAGTTTGCTGGGAGCAGGTGCACCAAGGAAGCTGTGGAAGAGATGAATTCTCAATGTTTTGTTTAAGATTCTGTTTGACTCTGATCTCAAGAAATCAATGAAAGCTGGTGCCACAGTCATGCATACACTAGCCTTTAATTTTCAATAATTTAAATAGCATAAAGACAATTCTTAACATTAAAATCAGTAACCTGATTTTTTAAAAAGAAATATTTGCCATGCTGTAAGAGGACTGCATTAATGATTTAAATTGACTGTTTGCACAGATGACTTTTAGATAAAGCCTACTAAGAAGCATATTATTTCCATGCATGGCAATTTACATGTGAAATTTCCATTAGTGATAATGGCAGTGGCACGTATAAATCTCCAGTTCCCTTTAACATTAATTGCAGTCATCTGTGTAAGTACTTGGATTTTCAATGACATTATACCCGTGGTTCTACAAAGTCAGGAGGCATCACAGCCTGGAGAGGATAAACATTAAACACTGTCATTACTGGTGGCAGGTAATAACTAAAATCTCTATCTGCACAATTGTTGAAATATAGCATCACATAAATTTGAAAAAATACTAATGAAATACGCTTGCCTAATTTGCCAGGCTCTTAAAATAAAACTAACTGACAGAATTCTGGATTAAGCTGATTATAATTTTAAGCATGCTCTGCTAATACTTTGAAAGTTACTAATTTACCATTTACTGAATAGGTCTGTAGAATCCACTTTAGAGTTTTCTAAGTCTTCAAGAGGTAATGTTTGATTTCTTGTACTATGGGTTTTTGTGGGAACTTTCAGGGCAGCTGTTGAAAACCAACAGAGCAACTCTTGGGATTTTTAGGAGTTCAAATAGGCTTCATGTTAGATGCCAAGAGATTGAGCAGAAACAACCTCAAGTAAATTTTAGTTGAGCAAATGCATTTAAACTGAATTTTGGATATATCTGTTGATTTATCAAAACTTGTAGTTCATCTCTTATGAAAATTCATGAAGTGATACTTAAAAGAAAATAAATCCAAGTTGCACTTGGTATCTTTACATAAGCATTATATGAAATCTGGTTTTAATTTAGCATTGATTTTACATTTTTGATTTTTACATGTCTTAATTTTGAATAAGATAAGGAAGCACTATCTGGTTATGATACAAACAGTAACAGGAAGTTATCTGTCTGCATTCAGTGTCTGACAGCCTAGAGGTCTCATCCTACTCAAGTTTCCAGGAATGAACAGTAGAGGCAGAGTGCTTTTACAGTGCAAATAAGAATTAAAACCAAATTAATTATTTGCAGAAACACAGAAACAAACAAAAAAACCCCAAACCTCTTCCAGAATCTAGTGTAAACTCATACTATAATAAATTGATTTGTTGCTTGAGGTGTTTGCTGAGGTGTTTCTTAGAACTTGAAGGAATTTATAGCACTGTACCCATGACAGAAACTACTCAAATGAAATGCAAAACTGGACTTGTTTCATAATAAAATCCTCAAACTACAAAACTGAGGCTGATTGGAATTATTTTAGATGATGTATGATAATAAAAATGTCAGCTGTGCTTTGAACTAACTGAAATTAAGTCTTACATACACTTGTAATTTATTATCAATACTTTTATTATGAATTGCACTGTTAGCAAAATGTTACAAAGATGAATTTCTTCTCGTGTAAGGCTAAAGGTTTAACAGTTAGTTAATAATCCCAAATATCTAGAATTATTACCTGATGGTGCCTATTTCTCCCTGTTGACTCTGGGAAAATCTTGAGCAAGTATCTCAGAATTTGACAGCAATTTTTGGATGTCAATCACCAGACAAGAGAACTGCCACCTTTCTTTTAGACTTCACATCCATCAGCAGAATTATTATTTTATAAATAGTTATTCTAGTCCTCCTGGGGCATATGAAGCCTTACCAGAGAAAGTCAGTCTGGGTTCTTCAGTTCTTTTTTAACTATATCTAAATTTATCTGCTGCCAGCACATTGGTCAGAGATAACAGAGATAAGACCTCTGAGAGAGCCAGGCTGGCAAGTTTTACAGCACACCTATCTTTAGATCAGCCCTAACGCTGGGTTAAACTGCATCAGCAGCCGCGGCTCCCTCGGGGCTGATCCACAAAATTGGGATTACCTAAGGTACTCATGGTTGAAGGTGCAGCTTCTGTGCCTTTCACATTCCCCTCTGCAGAAACACCTGGAGGAGAAGGGGCATAATTTAAACTCCTCATCATAAGTGAGAGCCCTCAGCAACCTTTTTTTCAGCCGTGAAGGGCACTTGTAGGAATAGCGCACCGCGAGCTGGGACAGCACTAAGGCAGCACGGCAGGGCTCACACAGGTAACCAATTAATACCTGCATCTTTTGATATTTTTTGACTGTCCCACCCCAAGATAGGCCAGGACACTCTCCAAATGTAGTTTTAGTGAAGTGAAATCTTATCAGTTTTGGTGACAGAGGTACAGTGAATCATTTTCTTGCAGCAGTCCAGTTAGTCTGGATGAAGGGAAGGGAGTTTCTGGACTTTTTCATCAACAATTTCCAGGAATTAAATTTTGTTATATCTTGTTATATATATGAATTCGTTATATTTTAAATATAATTATATTATATTTTGTTTTCCCTCCTGTCTCCCTCCACACCTAGCTTTTTGTTTTAAAGCACCACAAAATATTAAATCTCTTTGCTGCAAGCCAGCCAATATCTAAATAATTTTACACGTTTTTTTTTTCATGGCAAACATTTAATCATTTTACCACACTTTTAGGATTGCAAAGTAAAATAGAAAGTAGTACCCATCTGTCACTGTTCTGTTTAGAATATGTCTATTAGCTGTGGAGTAGCACTAATTATCTGCTAGCTGTTTTTCTATATTGGCATGAAATGTAGATGGAGATAAATTTATGTACTTGACACACTAAAACCACTTCAGTATCCTATCAACTGACTGGAGGAATAGGTAGGCATTTTTACACTTTAAAGGTAGAATTGCATTTCTTAGTTTTGTAAGTTACATCAAGTAGACATGTAGTGTGATTCACAGCAAATGACAGAGAGGACTGGATTTTTTTTCAGGGGAGAAGAAGATCAAATCTGTAACTGATTAAATATTTCCTCCCAATAGACAAAAGCATTGTAAAATTGCAGGTAGTTTTCTTTTTTTTTTTTTTTTTCCTTCTGCACAGTAAGAAATGGTCAAATATAAAATGTTCTTGACAAGTGTAAAAGGAAATATGGACTTCTGGCTTTGAGCCACTGCCATGATTTTCCCCTTTTCCCTTAGGATTTTTTAAAATTTAATTGAAAAAAGGTAACCATTTATATAATTTTCCACCTTCACATCTGATTGATAATATGTAAATTTCTTCTTTATAGAAACATTGCAACTGCCTAAATCTGTTTGACTGTTTAAACACAATCATGCATTTAAGAAAAGAACTCCAGAAATTCCCCTGACTAATATATAGGGTGGAATCCACAAGTTGATCCAATTTCAGGACCAAATTTTGTGGCTTTACCTCACTGTCTCATTAGGTTTCAGATGACCTTTTCCCCTTCATTATTCTATAATTTAAGGGTTAAACTCTTAATGAAATTATCCATTACTTTTATAGCTGGCTCTTCTGATAAATATCTGACCCAGAACTCTGTATATCATTAGCAGATCAACAGGTCTGAGTGACAAAGACTTTTCTTGGAAACATACATATTTCTTTACAGGTGTAATGTCTTAAACAGGGTTTTGGATTATTTGGTGTTTTGACTTTTTTTTTTTTTTTTTTTAATTATCACCTAGAAAGAGATTTCAATATTGGAGCTGTGAAATCTGAAATGTCTTTTTTTTAGCCTCCTACACATTAAAGAGGTCAACCATTCATTTAGGGCTTACCTTATAAACCATATGAAGATATTGACACGTCACACAATTCCAGAATTTGTTTAACATCCAGAATTTAGGATGTGCAGCAAGCAACAGGGCTAGATCTTGGCCTGGATCTTCTGAGTTTCATTGTGTTTATTGTCTTCACTGTTATTTCTTAGGGTTATGAAAGAAGTGCTGCGAATGTGTCTTCCAAGAGGGCTACAGTATTGCTGTCAAGTGTCTCTAATAGATTGTTTTTATCTAGCCAATAATTTTGGAACATGCAGTGTGAGGTACAGTGCTGTGACACTGTGAAGGCCATTTGGAATTCAAGATGCTTCACAAATGGCAACGTTTATAAAGTGTGATTGCATCCAATGATATTCACCACAAATGAGCTTGCTCAGTATTCTTCACATTATGATTTAAAGTCCCCTTCTAGTCTCTGAGGATATATATGAGATACAATTTATTCAAAATTCAGAAATATTGCAGATGAATTACAGACTCCCATAAAAACATTAACTACGACTACATATATTGCAGATATATCACATACTGGATTAAATAAATTGAGAATTTACTGCAGCTTACACAGAAAAAAAAAAAAAGCACAGTCTATTAAATAAGCCATATTCCAAACCAGATACATAACCTATCTAATCAGATACTTAATATATTGAATCAAAATCACCACACCTGCTACATCAGACACATCACAGGTTGAATGAAGTGCTCCATCCAAGGAGCACATCGATATTAAACTAAATCATGTCGAACAGCTACGTGATTTACTAAATTAAATAGATTGAGCCAATACAGTAGTCACTGAACCCAGCACACAGATCATAAACAAACACAAAGCTTGGAGGTTTTGAAAGAGCTTGCCGCGTGTTACCAGTCTCTGTATCTTCTATCTGATCTTTAGATGGAGAAAGTGTTCTAGAGCTTTGCAAAATCAATTTTTAATCATTGAATAAAGACCCAGAAATTTAAGTATCACACTTGAACAAGAATTGCTATCATTCCTAGACATCCAATGCCTTCAAAAATTATATAATTAATAGTAAATCAGAGGTTCATGAAATTCCAACTAAAGATATCCCCTGAGAAAATCTAAAGGAAATATCCTATTCTGCCTGTTTCTCCTCACACCTGTTCTTATAAGAAAGTCACAACAAAAGGCAGCAAGGTGACTACAAGATGAGAAAAGAAAAATCTTATTTCAGAGACTTTTTTTAAAATCAATGACATGCTTAAGGCCAGATGAAAACTATAGTGTGACACAGACCAGAATTGTTTCTTTAAATAATTTTCCAAAGGCCATGCATTTTCAAATAACATTTACCTAAGGCTAAGTAGTAAAGCATTAGACTTCTTGCATTTGATTTAATCAGAGTTCTGCCAATTAGACTAGATCAGTCCAGTAAGTTCATCGTGTTTTATCTTAATTAATACAGCATATCATTTTATAATAAGCATTGTTCAAGACAAATGTAATTGAGTATAGACATTTTGTGATACATTCAATAGCCTTCAATTATAAAATAAAAATAAATATTGATTTGCTTTTTGTATATTTTTTTTAGAGACTCGCTTCATAAAAGAGACAGTTGTGATTCCAAATGTCATGTCAGTACTTCTGCTGCAAAATCAAGAAAGCACCTTTGCCAAAGTCTAATATATAATTGTACTCATTTTGGAGGCAAGCCAAGCTTATACATAGAGTAAATCTGTGGTTTTAAAATAAGGAATTCTTTTAAAAGTCTATACCAGTACACAAAGGCAAATGAACTAATTGAGATTTATGATTACCACACAAAAATAATTTAATTGGTCATTTGTGTTTCATTTGATCTAATGTTTAAGACTCTCTAAAGGCTGATGTGAGCATCATGTTGACACTCAAGTTCACACAGAAACTCCTACCTTTTATGAATAAAGTTGAAACTCTGATCTCATGGGAGGCACATCCATCCCGTAACTAGGTTGTACTCGGTGATCTTCAAGGTCTTTTCCAACCCAATTGATTCTGTGATTCTGTGATGAGCACATTTAGCTGGGAGCTCTAGATATCTCTTTCCTCTGAGCTGCAAATATACAAAGTTATTCTTTTATCACACAATAAATATTTAACCTCTGTTTTCTTGAAATGGAACAATTTCAGATGAGAGATACAAGAAAGATTAGAACTTCTATAATTTTATCTCGTGTTCCCTTCCAGTACCTCTAAGTGTTAATATCCATGGAAAAACATAAAATCCTCTCCAACTTCTCTCAGCCCCTGAGAAAGAAGTGATGTTGTTGCTCATGAAACACTTTCAGTGCTTACCTAAAAAAGCAGGGTGATGTTCTCTGAAAGCACTAACAAATCCTGGGGTGTCAATACATGGACAGATAGCAACTGCAGAAACCTTTTATTTTTAATTCTCTTTGCCCCCTGAACAGGGGGACCAGCTGGAGTCTTTCACCCACTAAAGCATCATCTATAACTCAAACCAGCAATCAATACCAAAAGCAGATGTTTGATGAAAACTTCTCTCGCTTTCTCAGCTTCAGTCCCCTTAACCCACACTGAGAAGTTAAACTAAGAAAGAGGAAAACTATTGATGTAAAGGGCAAAGCGAGGGATGAAAAAGCCATGTCAGAATTAGAAAAGGTAAACTTCTTTTTACAGAGCTCTTCAATACAGCGGATTGAACTCAACAATCCTGTAATTCTCTAAATTAGACTGCTTTCATGTGAGGCTCAGAGTTGCTGTGTTTTGAAGAAAATACATTTGCATCCTTTAGAGACATTCAGCACTGCTTTAGAAAGCCATCTAGTGAAAGGTCAATGGTGTGAACACCGGCTTGCCTATAACCTTTCATTTCTAATGAAATGCTCTGCAGACTCCCGAGGGGAAAACAGCTTGTAGAGCTCCTACAAATTTTATTTCAAAAAATCAAGTTCCCACACAACACATTTAGAGAAGCTTTTTAACTCTGCTGCCCACCACCTTTCAGGAAAATCAGTAACCTTTAGCTCTCATCTTGTCTGTGCCTTAATAACCAAGGAGGGTTGTGTTTGAATTTAGTCCTGTTTTTCAAAACTGTATTTCTGAACAATTGGTTTGCTGTAGGCTGCTGCATGGTATAAAGTCTTTCAGGATAGAAGGACTTTCATGTTTGCAATAGTCCTAGAAATATACTGGCTATTTTTACATATAGCAGGAGAAAAAGTTAGGCTGATATCAAAACACAATGCACAGAGCAGAACCCTGCGTGTAACTCTGCTTTTATGGGTGTTTCTTATAGCTCAGAGGCCACTTTCATGAGGATCTCACTGAAAATGTGGTGTTATCAATAACTGCAGCTGAAATTGGGTGAAACACTCAATTGTGTTGCCTTGTTAGTGGATTGGATTCAAAGGGGTGGTATCAGTTCCCTTTCCCAGACTTACTAGATGAAAGTGGGTAACATGGAACAGGGCAAAGATTCCAACACTCAGCAGGGACAGCAAACAGCAAGAAGTTTTGCATCAGGATCAGACTCTGCAAGCAAAATATAACTTTAAAGGGACAAAAATTTGTGAAGAAGTCAAATTTTGTAAGTTAAATTTACAGTGTTAATTGTCCAAGAGCTTACTTTAGCAGAGGAGCTGCTCTGATAAATCTGTTCCCTCTTCATGCCAGATTATCAGGAAAAGGACAAAAAAAAAAATCCATTAAAGAGAGAAATAACAGGATATTTTTGATAAGGAGTTTCTAACTTTGGTACATGATTATACATCATGAAAAAAGGTCTGCAATGTAAGCATAATGGAAAGTTCACACTCAGGTTATAAGGAAGTACAAATATTGAAACCTGGATTTCTTTTGTGAGATTTGGAAACTGCAACCACATAAACCCCATGATAAATCAGATGCATGAAAAGACCTCTATTACTGATAAAGGGTGTCAAACTTCTCAAAAGTTCTAAAAATATGTAGAAACTCTATAATACATTTGCTTAATATTATATGTCATATCCACTAATACTTATGAACAAAAACTCCAGGATCCACTGAGAATTATAAAATGAAGAATTCTGGATAGTAATTGAAATGCCAATACTTTAAGACATATGGCATACCTGATTTATTTTATTTTAAGCTGACCTGAAAAATACTTGTTTAAAGTGAGAACAAAAAAAAAAAAACAAAAAAACCCCCAAATTCCTTAGGGAGCTATTAAAACCATAAGTTACATAATTCCAATAATATCTTTCTCTTACACATATATATATATACTTAAGTATATATAGATGTGTGTATGTGTTAAAGTGAGACTTGGGAAGGCTAAAATCTTTTCTTTGTTGGGTATAAACCAAATGCAGAATTTGTATCAGAAATTTGTGAGTGGCTTTCAAGCTTCACAGAAACTTCATTCAAATCAAATTTTGTCAGACATTTCACCACAGTGGGATTTCATGCTGGCATCATCCACCCTTGGCAAGGCCAGAGGGGCAACTCTGTGGGCTGGGGGGTCCTAGGACACAGTGAATAAGAGAATTGGGCTGTGCTCTGGTATTAGACAGTTTCACACTGAAATAAAGGCTTATTTCCTCCTTTCCCTGTGAACCAGCCCTTGCTGGAAATACAGCACAGTGAGCTGCTCTCCAAATCACCCAATTTAGAATACTTTGTGGCCTGCTCTTTTCATACTTCCAGACATTATTAGATTGAGTCTATCTGCTTAGAAGACACCAAAAAAAAAAAAAAAAAAAAAAAAAAAAAAAAAAGAAGGAAAAAAAAAAAAGAGTGCAGAATGCAACAAAGAAAAAATAGCCTTGAAAAAATAACTTGACATTCTGACTTTCCCCCTAGAAATAATTGGAGTCATCTTTAATTTCACCCAGGCTGAAGAGATGGTATATTAAATAGTTGAGTGCTCTGTTACTGTGGTCTGGGAGAAATGCAGACTTACATTTTACTTTTTCTTACTTTTTTTTACCTACTTACATAAGACACTTGAGATTGGACATTAGGGCATCAATACTTTTTGATGGAGAGTTACTTAGTAGCTACATTTTCTACTTTTAGGTTGGTGACATGGATCACAGAAAACAGTCCTAAACTATAGCTAAATAAAATAAAAATGCATAAATTTTACTCAAAACCAGACATTTTAACAAGCAGCTAATCAAAACTAGTTATAAGGCATTTTGCAGATCCTTTGGGAAAGCTGAAGCATGGTTCATTAAAACAGGTTGAGGAACACAATCTCTATTTAAATATATTTGATGCCAAGAGTTTAATCAGAGAGGAGAACTCCTTCTTACTCCATGAAAATTTCATTAAAAAAAACCACCAAAGGAATATTAAAAATTTTGGTCTGGAGATACACATTTATTTATTGAAATAAAGGCATCTATCTTTTGATAGATAAACACCACATAATCTGCTTTTACTAGTTGAAACAGCTGCTTCATAGAATTAGTAAAAAAAAAAAAAGGAAAAAAAAATTAAGGTATATAATGACTATTGGGAATAAAATTTTATTTGTAAGAAAATTATGTCCCTACATCACAGAATACAGAAATAATTTCATTCCAGGAAAATAAATTTTTTCACATTTTGATCCTGAACCCCTAGAAAAGCAGGTAAATTGATGGTCAATATTTTAACCCACTTAGATACCTGTCAAAAAAAAATTAACAAAATTGATTATCATCATGAAAAGAGGAACAAAACATGTTTGAAATGCATTTTACATAAAACATCAGAGATTTTACACAGAATATCAAACCATCTCTACACAGAGATGGCTTTAAGCAATTAGGCTCAAGTTCTAATCAACTACTCTAAATTTTCTTCATATCTCATCACCTTGCTATAGCTCTTTTCTCTTCTTTCTCTGTTGCACACTTTTGATAGTCTTACCTTTAAAAATGGAAGGAATTTATGCAAAATGGTTCTAATCAGTTCTTAGAGAAATGATACAGACTGTGAGGGGTACCCAAAGCTTAGGGCTGAGAAATGGTGCTTGTGAGCAGGTGAGTCATTGCCTGTGAGAAATGAAATGCCAGCAGCTGTTTGGGGAACTTTTGCACAAAGAAAGCCCCGAGATCTGGAGCTCTTCCAGGTCAGGATACAGAACCTGGCTACTTTTCTGCTCATTTCCCACAGAGTACCAAGACTGAGGCTCATTCCTTGCAGATTTAGCGTAAGTACTTATCAGCAGCTTTGCTGAAGTTCTGCAGGGGCTTTGGGGGGGATTTTTTTTTTTTTTTGGACTTAGAGAATAACATGTAAATACATTCTTGTTTCCTTGAACATCCTGTTTATATTGATAGGACCAAACAAGGTTTTATACATCTCTCTCATTTCCTGATAAATTATGTTTATTCTGATAAGCTGGAAATTCCCACACCGCCTTAGTACTGAATATTTTTCTTTTTTTTTAATTTTTTTTTTTTTTAATTTTCCCAACTGCCATGGCATTACACAGAAAGACAGGGTGAAGCACCTGGCTCATCACACCTGAAAAAGCACAGGTGCCATATGAAAATTGGAGCTGTATTAAAGCAAACAAGCAATTAAGCACAGGAACTTAGTAAAGGACAAGAGAAACCTGCTGTAGGAATTCTGGGACACAAAAGGCAGAGATGAAAATAGTGAAGGAGAGAGTGAAATTCCTTTCTTACTGCACCTGCTATCATTCAGGCTCATGTTCAAAGGACCAAATAGATAAATAAGAGCCAAAATTGCATTGCTTTGGCACTGACCCTGTGTGATGTTGGGTAATCTCACTGGACCTCAGCTACAAAGCCTCATGTATTCTCATGTTATAAAACATTTTGAAAAATGTAGTGAAAAATAATTTTTAAAATGTTGTTATTAATAAATTTATTTCCTCTACTATGAGCTTCTAAAAGACAAAGGAATGAGATAAATATTTTGTTTCCCTCCTGAAAACTCAAAGGTAAGGTATGGGACTGAAAAGTAGTTGGTATGTACAGATCCTTGGNGTAACTGAAAATCGAAACACTTTCTCAAAACTGGCTCTGATCTAATTAATACTACCATGTTATTTCTTGAATTGTCAGTGTTTGATGCTGGGAGAAAGCAAAAGCCTTGATTAAAAAGATCCTCCCATGGGAAAAAAAAAAAAAAAAGAAAAAAAAAGTGAGATGTATTTTTCTCATAGAAAAACCCAATCCAACCAACCAATTCATGGTTTGTCTGGGTTATTTTCTACTATTGAGAAAGTCCCATATTCTTTATTAACTGCTAGATTCCTTCTGTGTGCATGAAAAAGGTCCCATTACACTGTTTGTATGTTATTTTTTTCATCATCTCAATTCTCATCTGCGTCATTCTCCCATTTCACAGAGTCCTACAGAGACAAATAACTCCTTCTATGTGTTTAAATAGTAAAAAACTCAACATCTAAATGAAAGGTGTGACACAGAAAACTCGTTGATACTCTTGGCATTTGATTTTCATTCAGATGCATCCGCCTATTAAAAGAGTTGTCAGACAACTCCCTGGTTTCAGAAACCTCTGTCTAAATCATCTCTGGCACTTTCCACTAAACTTTTCAGTAGGAGTTTGAAATGCATCACCCTGTTATTTAATCCTGACTCTCCAAAGAATTTACTTATTAGCATCTGAAAGGATCTCTTGCCTTTAAAAAAACCTTTACAGCTACAGTTCTGAAAATGCATAACGTGTCTTCCTTGGAACATTTATTTCTGTCACAAAGATGGGTAGATATCATGTATTTCACTGAGGAAGTTGAAGTCCTTGCCTCAGTATTTCCAGACATTGGAAGTAATAAGGATGGATAACGACAGTTGCCTTTCTTGCAGTGCTTACAGATTTTCTTCAGTTTGAACAAATTCTTTTGGTCCCCTTTTCTAGTTTCTCTGCACTGTAACTAGAAGGGATGGCAAGAACTTCTCTCCATACAGTCCTGCTCATTATAAGGATGAATGAAGCTGAAATTGAAATCTGACTTTCTCAAAATGTACCAGGCATAAAGGAAATATATTTTTGAGTATCTGGAAATGAGAAAGTCATGGGCTGGAAATTAATTTTGTGTTAAATAAGAGCTGGACTGTCCTAACAAATAGGAGTCAAATAAAGCCAGGAATAGAACACATTGCATGTTTTGTCAAAAACAGAAAACCTGGTAGGGTGTATTAGAACTGTTATTAAGACTGTCAAGATCTGTTTGAAATAACACATTAAGGTGTCCTGACAATTCCCATTCTGGTTTCTACAGATGCCATAGGCAATATAAAATCAGACAATATTTAAAGGTGTGGATTTTTTTTGAAAAAACACTCATATTAGAAATCTTATGATCTCTCTCTATATATATATATTTATTGATATCTTCCCTTTTGCCACTAACCCCAAAGTAATGAAAATAAAATCAGACAATATTTAAATGTGTGGATTTTTTTGAAAAAACACTTATATTAGAAATCCTAAGATCTCTCTCTCTATATATTATTGATATATATATTATTGATATATATTTATTGATATCTTCCTTTTTGCCACTAACCCCAAAGTAATGAAAAGCAATGCTTGTCTTTTTCCATTTGTAACCCCTTACTATAAACACTGACACAATCACAGCTGCTGTGTTTACTACTACTACATTTGAGAATTGGCCAAAGCATATCAGATGTTTCTGTATTTATTCACAACTCAGAAAGGTGCCCAAACTTTTATTTTCAAAGCCACTCCAGAAGACTGGAGCTGAAAGAAACCAAAGGTTCCCAAGTGACCACAGTATGGCAGCGCTTCATCTTCTGTGGAGTTTCATAAAAATTTTATAAATATTTTGGAGTTTTTTAAGAGAAACAGAACCAAGATTGTGGTTTTATTTTATTTTTTTTTAATTTACAGGATTTTATTTGTTACTTATTTTTAAAGGCCCTATATAATTTTTTATATTAAGAGATTTATGACCACTGAAAAGTAATTACAAATGCACAAACTGAACACCAGGTGACTGGTTCAGGTGGTGCTTATAGGCCACCAAAGGGGGAGAATTTTTCTTCATGAGAAGCAGAGCTGTTGCAAAATTGTCATCATCCCAATGATCCAATCTCAGCTGGCAATGTTCTTGAGAAGGGTCTCTACAAATAAGAGAAATAAAGGAGACTAAAGAAGAAATTGTAGAAATTTGAGCTAGGTGAAATTTAACTGGGAAAATGATAGGAAACTTTTGTTCTTGTGTGCAAACACCAAATATTTTCTATTGCCAGTGGTCTCTGTAAAGCTGAAGATCTACAAGGTTTTGGGTTTTTTTAACGTGCTCTAGGAAAATGTGATTAAGATTAACATTAGGTAAGAGACTAAAACTTGTCTTGAAATCAGAAGGAGGCAAGAGGAACTTCTGTGAGAAGAATATACAGAAGATTTTTAGTTTAGTAAGTTTCACCTTAAGGGATTATCTTGTTCTCCTTAGACTGTTCCACTTCCAGAGATGTAGTGAACTACTGCTAGCATACACTTAATAAATTTTTGAATGTGGTGCACAGACCCTCTGAAGAAAAATGTTCTTTTCTAATCAATCCAAAGAGTTTGCAAAAAAATGGATTATTAGGGAAAATCACACTTTTATGAGTATTTGTTGGAAGTGGACATTTCATTTAGATGCCAGCTGAACTCCAAAATATTTCAATAGAAGTACTTTGTCCTGTGGCTTGCTTGATATTCTTTTGCATATATATATATATGCAT